>JAOSBM010138765.1:0-15481 GCA_027568955.1 Erythroxylum tenue | reverse complement strand
ATAAAGACTATACATAACATTGTACAAAACGCACTGAAGGCGATTGTCTTTTGGGCACTAATCTAACATCCATACAGCACTGCACAAGTCGAGTTACAGAAGTACAAGTCGACTTATGTCTGGATAAGTCGACTTACAGGAGAAACAAGTCGACTTATAGTACTGTATAAGCATAAGTCAAGTTACAACAGGTGTACAAGTCGACTTATACTTACAGTACCAAATTCACAAAACTAAAAGAAATTCAACATCAATTAATGTAAAAACGATGACAAAATAGAGCTAGAACATATCAAAAACGACAACTTATCAAACTCCCTTATACTAAACGTTTGCTTGTCCTAAAGCAAATTAAACTAAAACACAAAATCAAGGGAACAAATAGAGCGCAAATTCAAACAAAAAAAATGATGCATTTCATTGAATCAAATACTCGCTCCAAGTAATGGCTCATCACTCACGATCTCTACTAAGTTTAGCTCAAAGAGTCAATTGAAGTAAATCATAAAAGATATTCATCAGCATCGTTCAATCGATCGGGACTCAACGTGGTGTAAATTAACATTTTAAAAACAATCAAATATTAGGATCATCCCCCCATTGTCCCCTCGGTCTCAAAGGAGTGCTTAGTGATCGATTTATTAAACAATTTTCTGATTCCCCAGTAACACACGCCTCAAAGGGGTACCTCATTAGGTATTTCCCCAGTAGCATGCATCTCAAAGGGGTATTAAAGACCAATAAAACCCTCGGTTGTTCAAGTTATTAAACGACCCAAAAAGGGACGTAACTCTCCCAATTGCTAGCTGCTCCATACATAAGCCACTTAAGGAGAACAAATGTCGTGTCATTCATGCCGGCTAGAATTGGTAGACCAAAAGTGTGTGATTGTGAGAAAATTTTAAACGGCCCAAAAGGGGATATTCCTCCCAATACTAGCAACTCCATCCATTCAAGAACTTAAGGGAAGATGGTGCCATTCCACCAACTTCAGCTAATATTGTTATTCATACAAGTCATTCATTTTTTTAAATTGAAATTAGATCATATGAAAGTATTTAAAAATAAGCCTAGCAAGCAATTCTCCGATAACAGAGTAGAAACAACAACGAGGTCACCCAAAAGATAAATTAAGTAGTCCCTTTCAATTTAAAGCTAATTAAAAGACTTTAGATAAAAGGTTAATGTATCTCGGAGCTAAACCTAGTTATGAATGGGCTTCCACCATTCCTACGGAGTTCATAATTGACAAATATTTGCAAAGAAATATACAGAGACATGCACACACAAACTATGATATGCAAGAAGAAAATAATTTAAAACAAAATGCAAACAACCATAACAAATGAAATAAAGATAGATATACAAATAAAGGGACAAAAGAACAACAGAACTAAAGAACGAACTAACTCCCCTATGCTAGAACAAAACATTGGTTGCAATGGAAAGCAATCATGGAGAAGATGGGGGAGGCGGAGTATTACCTGGAGATGAAGACGACTGACGCCACAAGTTGAATGCAGTTGTCATTTCCTGAACGGATGCATTATGGGATTCAACTAGTCGCTGCAAGGTAGTCTGATTAGCACGAAGAGTGGAAAGAGTATCCCCGAAATGATGGAGGTAGTGGATTTGATTCGTAAATAGGGCACAGAGAGCTGGTTGTTCTGTTTGGATAGATGTGAGCGTTTGGTGCAGAGCGCGAAGTTCAAAAAAGGAAAGCTCGGGTTGGTAAGAAGTCGAAGGCATGGAAGTCGGTTAAGGTGGAGGAGGGGGATAAGAATCCAATGGTTCAGGAACGATGTGGTCAAGTAAAGGCATCCAACCAATGTTGGATGGGTCACGAAGAGTGGTATGGGACGCACATGGCAAACAGAATTTAACATTATTGGGGTAAACCCAACAACGGTGTCCCCGTACTGACCGACACATATGTATGGCTTCTAAAGCTAGGTAATCAAGGCACTCAAAACCTTGAACAAGGAAAGTAGAATTGGCAAGGGGATCAAAGCCGAAAGTTAAAGCAATTGGCGTAATTAAACCCCCGATAGAAATTTCTCTGGTAGGTTGAAGAGCGACATGTAGAAATTGGGATGCCAGAAAAGAACTAGCATCAATAGGCTCACCAATATGCATAGCATATAAGAAATACAATTTAGGGGATCGAACAACATTCGTGCTATCACCCCTAGCAAAAATCCCACTAGATAGAATGCGATGAGCATAACGAAAATAGGGATTTTTAATGCTGGTGGCCTTCGAAGAGCTTGGGTTATAACGTGGGCCATCAGCAATTTGATACCAAAAATCACCACGGTCAAAACCAGGATGAACCCTACGATGACCCATACCTAATCTGGTAGGCAGAGAGTAAATGGCATTAAATTCATCTAATGTCAAGGTGTGTCGGTTGTCGAAAAGTTGGAAAGAAATTTTGCCCACTTGACAATCACGCCCATGGGTAGCTTCAACAGAAATAGTGCTAAAAAATTCTAGGGTTAGGTTTGAATATGTGGAGCATCTTATATCCAAAAAATTCCGCAATCCAATATATTCAAACAATCTATAAACATCAACTAATAAATCTAAGTCATTCAACGTATCCTCATCAAAATAATGAGTAGCAATGAGAGGTCGAGATTTAATTTGTCATAATGAGCACATTCATCACTATCAGTCAAACTGAAAGGATTGGAATTAACTAGCGGAGGTGGTGGTGCGTTGGTGGAGCTTGAAGCGCCAAGTGCTAAACGACTCCTCTTTGGACCTATTGACGATGGCATTGAGGAGAGGAAGAAGGATGAAGGATGAAGGAGTAAAGAGTGGAAAAAGGGAGATGAATAGATGATTAGAGTGAAAGAGTGCAGATGATGATGAAGTAAAGGAGGAAGAAGGAGATTTCTAGGGTTTATGGAGAGTCGGAAGAGGGAAAAAAAAAGTGAAAGAATTAAAGAGAAGAAAGAAAGAGTTTAAGGAAACAGAATCGATTCGCACGGCCTGTGTTATTTCACACGGTCAGGCCATGTGAACTTCGGACGCATGGAGTAGAGTAACACGGTCTGTGTAATGGGACACGGTCTGATCGTGTAACTTTCGGGTGAAAAGTGGCAGGATGGTGGAGAGTCACACGGTCTGTGTAATTTCACACGGTCTAACCGTGTGACTTTCAGGTGAAAATTGAGTTTAAGTCTAAAAGTACACGACCCGTGTGATTTCACATGGTTAGACCGTGTAACCTTCGAGTGAAAGTTGAGTGCCAGAGTTAAAGGTCACACGGCCCGTGTAATTTTACACGGTCAGACCGTGTGAGTCACTGAACCTTTTTTTTTATAATTACATAAAATTTTGTAAAACTTGTAAATAACCTACAAACTTAAGAAAAAATGTATATTAAAAAAGCTCATTAAATGGTGTGAGCAAACTAGGAAAGTAGATAAGCATTGTTGTGGTTCAGAAAATGCCAACGTTATTGTGGCACCTAATGGATGTCCTGCAAAGTAGGGCTTCAGACACTATCCATTGACTTTGAAAGCTCCGGAAACTTCACTCCAAACTTCGACCACGCCATGTGAAAACACTTGTAAAACTCAAAATGGACCAGACCATCTAGACTTGAGCTTTCTTGGAAAAAGACGAAGGCGAGGGTTAAATAACAAAATGAAATCACCCTCTTCAAACCTTTTCTTGGTAATATGTTTATCATGCCACAGCTTGGTCTTTTCCTTGTATAGGCGAGAACTCTCATAAGCTTACAATCTTAAGATGTCCAACTCATTCAATTGCATTGCTCTCTATTCGCCAGCAGATTTCATGTCAAAGTTGAAAGTTTTGACAGCCCAATAGGCTTTGTGTTCTAGCTCTACTGGTAAATGACATGCTTTGCCGAACACAAGTCAATATAGTGTGGTACCTAACGGTGTTTTAAAAGTTGTACGGTAAGCCTAAAGAGTGTCGTCAAGTTTTAAAACCAATTCTTCCGTGACTTATCAACTGTTTTTGCTAAAATACTCGTGATTTCGCGATTAGAAACTTCAACCTACCCACTTGTTTAAGGATGATAAGGTGTAGCAATCTTATGAAAAACACCATATTTTCGCAGAAGGCTCTCGAGGGGCTTATTACAAAAATAGGTACCATTGTCACTCAAAAGGGCTCTTGAAATTTCGAAACGAGTGAATATCTGTTTCTTCAAGAACTTGATTACAACCTTAGCATCATTCGAGGAAGTCTGAACGGCCTCTACCCATTTTGAAACATAATCCACTACTACGAGAATGTAAAGATTGCTATGGGAATTAGGAAACAGACCCATGAAGTCAATTCCCCAAACATCAAACAATTCAACCTCCAATATTCCAGTTTTGGGCATTTTAGACCTCCTTGATATGGTACCCATCCGCTGGCAATTATCACATGTAGCTACATACTCCCATACATCACAAAACAAAGTAGGCCAGAAAAATCCTGCTTGAAGAACTTTGGCAGCTGTCTTATCTAGACCGAAATGACCATCGTAAACTGTCGAATGGTAATGATAAAGAACACTCTGGACTTCATCTTCAGGCAAGCATTGTCGAAAAATACCATCTCCATAATATTTGTACAGTAATGGTTCTTCCCACACATAATATTTAGCATCAGAGACGAGTTTCTTCTTCTGCTGATAAGTGATCTCTGGTGGGAACAGTCCACAAACGATGTAATTAACCAAATCTGCATACCATGGTGTTACAAGAGATGATATAGCCAATAGTTGTTCCCCCAGTATAGAATCATCAATCGGGTAGTCTTCATTTGGAATAGTAATCTAGACAAATGACCAGCTACCACATTTTCAGTACCAGCTTTATCCTTAATTTCGATGTCAAATTCTTGTACTAATAAAACCCATAGGATAAGACATGGCTTGGAGTCTTTCTTCTTCAACAAATTCTGAATAGCTGCGTGATTTGTAAAGACAACAACTTTAGAATTAATTAGGTAAGACCTAAACTTTTCAAGAGCGAAAATAACAGCTAAAAATTCTTTTTCTATGGTGGCATAGTTGATTTGGGCCTCATCTAGAGTACGACTAGCGTAGTAGATGGCATAAGGCTTTTTGTCTATTTTTTGTCCCAAAACAGCTCCCAAAGCATGATCACTGGCATCACACATCACTTCAAATGGAAGATTCCAATTAGGTGCTTACATAATTGGAGATGAAACTAAAGCATCTTTCAACCTGTAATAAGTACTCAGACAATCCTCATTAAATTCAAAAGGTACATCCTTGATAAATAAACGTGTTAAAGGTTTTGCTATTTTAGAAAAATCTTTGATGAACCGTTGGTAAAAACTAACATATCCAAGAAAACTTCTCACATCTTTGACGGAAGTAGGTGGGGGCAATTTTTCAATTACTTTCACTTTTGCTCTGTCAACTTCAATACCTTTATTGGAAATCAAATGACCGAGTACAATCCCCTCTTGAACCATAAAATGAAACTTCTCCCAATTCAAAACTAAATTAGCTTCTTCACATTTTTTCAATACTTTTGACAAAATTTTCAAACAATCATCAAATGACAAGCCATAAACAGAGAAATTATCCATAAACACTTCCATTATGTTTTCAATTAAATCAGAAAATATGGCCATCATACAATGTTGGAAAGTAGTAGGGCATTACAAAGACCAAAATGCATTCTTCTATAGGAAAAAGTACCATATGGGCATGTAAAAGTGGTTTTGTCCTGATCTTGTGGGTGAATGGGAATCTGGAAGAAACCCGAATACCCGTCAAGATAACAAAAATGAGAATTCCTAGCAAGTCTTTCTAACATCTGGTCAATGAAGGGAAGGGGAAAATGATCTTTCCTAGTTACAGAATTCAACTTACGGTAATCGATACACATTCTCCACCCGGTAACAGTCCTAGTTGGAATGAGTTCATTCTTTTCATTTGTTACTATCGTCATCCCTCCTTTTTTAGGAACTACATGAACTGGACTAACCCACTTACTATCCGAGATAGGATAAATTATTCCAGCCTTAAGCAATTTCAAAATTTCCTTTTTGACTACTTCTTACATACTAGGATTTAATCGCCTTTGATGTTCAATTGTGGGCTTATTGTCGTCTTCCATTAAGATTCGATGCATGCACACAAAAGGATGAATTTTTTTAAGATCATCTAAAGAATATCCTATGGCTTTTATATGCTTTCTTAAAACCATAACAAGTTTTTCAGTAGCAACAGCATCCAAGTTAGCATTCACAACCACAGGATACGTAGAATTTGGGCCCAGAAATTCATACCTTAAATTGGAAGGAAGAGGTTTGAGTTCTACCTCAGGTGCTTTCACTTCAGGTTGATGATCCATTTCTAGAACTTCAAATTGCTCCTCTTTAGCTTTGTAAGTCGTAGGAAGATTTGCTAAAGCTTTAGCAATCATGGCCACTCCTGGAATCTCATCACTTGGTGTTCCATTAATAATTAAACATTGCTCAAGAAAATCCGTTGAATGTTGGTTAGACAAATGAGAATTTACAATAGAATCAATGATGTCAATTCTACAACAATCGTCAGACAAGCTTGGAAATTTAGTAGCTTTTGAAAGATCAAATTGAACGCAATCCTTACCAATCTCAAAGGATAATTTGCCATTTTTCACATCTATTTGACATCCTGCGGTAGCCAAAAATGGTCTTCCAAGTATGATTGGGGTGCGGGTGTCTTCTTCCATTTCCAAAATAACAAAATCAATAGGCACATATAAATTACTTACTTTAATAGGCACATCCTCCAATACACCAACAGAATATTTAACAGATTGATCTGCTAATTGCAAGGCGAGAGTAGTTGTTGTCAATTCCCCTAAATCAAGCTTTCTACACAAAGATAATGGCATTAAACTCACACTTGACCCTAAATCACACAAAGCACGTTCAATTGTAACTTTACCAATTTGGAAAGGAATTGAAAAACTACCAGGATCTTTGAGTTTTGGAGGAAGTTTGTTTTGAATGGCAGCACTACACTCAACAGTCAAGGCAACAGTTTCATGCTCTTCTAAATTTCTTTTATTTGATAAGATTTCTTTTAGAAACTTAGCATAAGCAGGCATTTGAGAAAGTGCATCGATGAAAGGAATGTTGATGTACAACTTTTTAAGCACTTCTAAGAATTTCCCAAATTGAGCATCTAGCTTGGCCTTGGCCATTCTATGAGGAAATGGAATTGGTGGAGTGTATGGTTTTGGAGGTGGATGTTTTGGTTCCTCAGAAAGATCAGCTTCCTCGCTTTCATTATCTTTCTCAACTTCTATCCTTTTTCCCTTGTCCTGAGTTTCAACTATCCTCTCTTTTGCAACCTCATTCCTAGGATCA
This sequence comes from Erythroxylum tenue, assembly GCA_027568955.1. Lineage (NCBI taxonomy): Eukaryota > Viridiplantae > Streptophyta > Magnoliopsida > Malpighiales > Erythroxylaceae > Erythroxylum > Erythroxylum tenue. The sequence goes on along the minus strand of JAOSBM010138765.1, from coordinate 8,113 downwards.
TAGGGACCTGCTAATTATTTTCCAGTTCGCAATGTCACAGTTTTACAATGCTCCCTAGGATTGGTTTCAGGTTGACTAGGTAATTTACCTGGTGGTGGAGGTGATGAACTAGCCTGATTTGCTATTTGGTTCTCAAGCAACTTATTATGAGCAACTAAGAAGTCTACCTTAGAGGTTAATTTCTTGATAGTTTCATCTTGTTGTCTTTGGGCTAGTAACATGGATTCCATCTTGCTTTCTAGGTTTGATTTTGGAGGTCCCGATGGATTGGGAGGTTTTTGAAATCCAGGAGGTTGCCTAACATTTGACTAAAATGGGGGATTTTGGTTATTCCTCCGAGAGAAATTTGGATTATTCCTCCAACCTGGGTTATAAGTGTTTGAATGCGGGTCAAATTGAGGTCTTTGGTTAAGATTGTTTATGGCATGAACTTGCTCACTACTTTGATCTTGGGCAAAAGGATTACTAGCTTAACAATTAACAGATAAATGAGCAACAGAACCACAGATTTTACATGCAGAAACAAAACTACTAGCATTCACAGAATTAACATTTAAACGATCTAACCTATGAGTCATGGCAACAACTTTAACAAAAAGTATCGTGAGTGCATCAACATCATACTTACCTGGAGTGCGTTTTGCTGCCCCTCGTTCATTGGACCATTGGTAATGATTAAGAGCCATCTCTTCAATGAGATTGTATGCATCAGCATATGTTTTATTCAAAATCGCTCCACCAGCTGCTGCATGGATTAAAGTCCTCATTGACTGGAGTAATCCATTGTAGAAGTTATGAAGGACCATCCAGGATGGTAAGCCATGGTGTGGACACAACCGAAGTAAATCTTTATAATGCTCCCATGCCTCATATAATGTCTCATCATCTTTCTGTGTGAATGTTGAAATTTGATTCCTGAGATTCGTCGTTTTGCTTGGAGGGAAATACTTGGCTAAAAATGTCCTTGAGAGTTGATCCCAAGTAGTAATTGAGCCTGCTGGAAGTGAATGAAGCTATGCTCTTACCTTATCCCTTAAAGAGAATGAAAAAAAAGGCGGAGTCGAATGGCATCAGGAGTGACTCCATTCATTTTCAAAGTGTAAAAAACTTCAAGGAAGACTGCCAAATGCATATTTGGGTCTTCGGCAGGTGACCTTCCAAACTGCGATTGCTGAACCATAGTAATAAGAGCCGGTTTCAACTTAAAATTATTTGCTTCCACAGTTGGATTCTGAATTCCCGAAGTGTTTTCTTGAACTCCTAGCTCTGCATAATCACAGAGACTTGGTCCTACTCCTTCTGCCATTGTATTACTACTGCTGGCAGTTGTCACCTTCTTCTTATTTTCAAACCTCTGTTTCTCAGGATCAAATGAGGCTGTGAAAGTAAATTGCATATAAATTACGGTTCACCACTGCACGAATAACACAAATGATAGTGAACAAACTTATGGGCGAAATAGATACCAATAAACCTATAACTAAAATGGAAATAAGAAAAGCTTAGTCAATTTTGTTCAGAAAAATTTAATATTGGACACAAATCCCCGGCAACGGCGCCAAAAACTTGATAGGATCCGCAAGTGTACGGGTTTAGTTGCAGCAGTCAAGTGTCGATCCACAAGGACTAGATCAAAATACTAAATTTATACCTCCTAAATTTGCTAAGCAATCAAATATGAAGTTTGGTTGTTAAAGAAATGTCAATACACGATTAGCAGAATTTGAACTAATATTCTAGGAGTTCATTTCAACAAAGAGATCATGTAATCCTTATGAAATAAATCACTGGTCCAGTACATTAATTCACTATTTTCAATTAAATCTTTCAAAGTAATCAACGTGTTGATTTCAATTTTTAAAACCAATTTCCTAGGCTAAAAACCAAATTCAACCCAATGAACACCATGTGGTTTTTCAAGTACTCCTAACGAAGAATTCTATTTCTAGATGTTCTTTCGATTAGGTCTAATCTAGCAATTCAGATATTAAACATCACTTTTCGGTACCTAGTTTAACATCCATCATTATTCAATTAAGAACCCTAGATTAGAAAGATCAAAATCAATAATAGACAAAATTACTTAACAGAAATTAAGTCAACATTAAATTTAGAAATAAAGACACAAGGTTTAATACATAAATCCCAAGTTGAAACAAACATCTTAGAATAAGATAATTTAATGATCCATAACTAAATTAATCATAAAAATAAAAACTATTTAACATAGACATTGAGGATAAAATTAAAAATGGAAAGAGGAAGAAAAAGGAACTCTAATTGTGTCTTGAATCTTGATCTCTCAATCTCTAAATTGTTCTTCTTTGTTATTTGTTCCCTTCTTCTCTTATCGATCTTCAATCTTCCTCTGTCGTTTCTCTGCTTATCAAAAAGTCCCCCCTTCAATCTCTAGTTTCTCTCTTTAAACCTCCGAAACTATCAAAAAAATAACCGTCATACACGGCCCGTGTGATTTCACACGGTCAGGTCGTGTGACCTTCGGGTCTGGGTGCGCGCATCCTTGCTTTAAATCACACGGGCCGTGTGATTTTACATGGGTAGACCGTGTAAAATCACAAAACACCTACAAATTCCAAAAACAAAGGAGCAGTACCAAATTCAAAAACTTAAAAGAAATTCAACATCAATTAATGTAAAAACGATGACAAAATAGAGCTAGAACATATAAAAAATGACAACTTATCATCTATCTTCTAGTAAAATGCTGGAAACCTCCAATGTAGCATTAGACCTAGCATGCTGAGATGCAACTTACTTATTATATGTAAATATTTGTTTTAACTCTTTCTTCATCGAAACAAAAGACTGAAGTGATAAGAAATTTGTTGCAAATATTGTCACACCAGGACAACACAAATTCCTACCATTAGTAAATTCCTTTCTCATTAAATTCAAAACTCATGCACAAGTATAGATGAACTTGGTCACCTTTTTAGTTTTCTGCATAGTCTCATAAATAATAAGAAAATACCTAGGATCTGCTATATTCTCCAACATTAGTTCAATGCAATGTGCAGCACAAGGAGTCCAAAAAAAAGAATTATACCTATTTTGTGACCTTTTTCCTGCCGTTTTATAAGCGGAATCATTGACAGTAATGAACTAAACAATTTTTTCTGGTCCCACTTCATTCACAACTTCATCAAATATCTCAAATAAAGTATCAATATTTCTAATAAGGTCAGATGCATCAATAGACTTCAAAAACATTGAGCCATTTCAAGAGTAAACTAAAATAATAATAATAGGCTCTTGTCTCCTATTTTTCCAACCATTACACATTAATGAACACCCAAAAGTATCCCAATTCATTCTTCTTTCAGCCAAATAGCTTTTAATTTTAGAAACTGAGCAACTCAAAAGTTTACCTCTTAAGTTATCAATTGAAGGAGCTTTGTATCCTGAACCGTAAGAGGTTATTGCATCCACTATAGGCTGATAATAGTAAGATTGGGAAACATTGAATGATGAACTTGTATCATACTATCATCTAACTACTGCCATATCGACATTATGATCTGTATCTTTTGATTGCATTGCACTACGAATTGAATGGTTGGGCTCTAGGAGTTGTTCGTGGTGCAAAAAAACTAGTCACCTGCCTTCTTCTTTTCCTAACATCAGGTGCAGGTGTAACATTATCTTCTTGCTGGGCTTGGGATGGAACATTAGCACTACCACTACCACTACCACCTTTATCATATCCACAATCATCGCGAAAACTAGCAAATGAAGTTTTACTACCAATTTCAAAATTCAACATTTCCCTTCTATCTTGATATTCTTTAAGCAAAGTTTTCATTTGCTACTGCACATCATGGCTTACTTTTTTACATGGTTCCACATTTCCTTTAACCCAGCTAAATGTTTTTTTTAATTTGGTTATTCTTCTAACTTTCAAATGTTTGTTACAAAACAAGCAAATAGTATGATTCCTCATACCGGGAACCAATGCAGCATGAGCCTAAATTGGATCATTGTATCTGAAGTGGTTTGATCAGGAGTACTTGAACTTCATTCCATTTATTTGTAAAAATAAATGAATACATATATCAAAATAAAGAACACGTAATTTTATTACATAGTACGCATGTCCATCTTATATAATATAACTCACACCTCATACACAATTCAATTTCATCAAACACAATTCACCATAAGTCAAAAATAAACAAACAATTCAATTATTTAACAAACATAATCACATAAAACATACATAGGCTATTTCCATTTCCAACAATCACAAAACATATATAAATAATTTCTATTTCTGACAATTCCATTTCCAACAATTTCAATTCAAAGTTTCAAAGATGAAGATCTAGTTGAAGGGCATGATTTACATAATCCCAAAACATACACAAACAATTTCATTTCTAACAACCAACAATTTCAATCATCACAAATTCACATTTCACAAAATAATGAAATATACATAAACAATTTCCATTTTCAACAATTTATAACAAATTTCATTTCTTAATTTCAACAATTTCCAACAATTTCATTTATAACATTTTCCATCAATTTCAATTCAACCATTACAAAACATACATAAACAATTTCTATTTCCAAATTTCCAACAATTTCATTTCTAACAACCAACAATTTCATTTCCAACGACCAACACAAATTCACAATTCACAAAATAATGAAATATACATAAACAATTTCCATTTTCAACAATTTATAACATTTTTCATTTCTTAATTTCAACAATTTCCAACAATTTCATTTCTAACATTTTCCAACAATTTCAATTCAATCATTTCAAAACATACATAAATAATTTTCATTTCTAACATTTTCCATTCCCGATAACTTTCAACAATTCCATTTCCAACAATTTTGAACAATTTCAATTCAAAGTTTCAAACATTACAAAACATACATAAACAATTTCTATTTCCAAATTTCCAACAATTTCATTTCTAACAACCAACAATTTCATTTCCAATAACCAACAATTTCAACCATCACAAATTAACAATTCATAAAATAATGAAATATACATAAACAATTTACATTTTCAACAATTTCTAACAATTTTCATTTATTAATTTCAACAATTTCATTTCTAACATTTTCCAACAATTTCAATTCAACCATTACAAAACATACATAAATAATTTCCATTTCCAACATTTTCCATTCCTAATAATTTTCAACAATTTCCATTTTCAGCAATTTTAAACAATTTCAATTCAAAGTTTCAAACATCACAAAACATACATAAACAATTTCTATTTCTAAATTTCCTACAATTTCCTTTCCAACAACTAACAATTTCATTTCCAACAACCATCATAAATTCATTTCCAACAATTTCAATTCAACAATTACAAAAACATGCATAAACAATTTTCATTTCCAATAATTTCCAACAATTTTTATTCCAATAATTTCCAACAAATTTCATCACAAAACATGCCAATAATTTCCAACAATTTCCATCACAAAACTTACACAAACAACCAAATACAATGCATTTGTTTTTCAAATTTAAAAGCAAAAAATACACCCAAAAAAACAAAAATCAATTCAATATCGGGTCAAGTCAGGTTTAGATCTGGATCTATTTCAGAATTCAAATATGGGGTCGGGTGGTGGTGGGCTGGTGGGTGGAGTCGGGCGGTTGCTGGGATGCGATGGTGGTTGTCGGATGGCCGGAGAGCAGGTGGTGGCGCCTAGCGACGTTGAAGAAGTGAGAGAGTGAGAGTGTGTAACAAAAATAATGAGAGGAATAAGAAGAAAAGCAATGTCGGGTGTGGCTGTGTAAGGGAGAGGGTTTTAGATTAATTTGATTTTTGGTATAAAAGAGAGAGTGAGAATGTGAGTTTGTGAGAGAAAATGAAGAGAGAAAAAGAAAATGAAGAAGAGGGGTTTAAAGTTTTTTTTTTTGCAGAAATACCCCTGAAAATTTTAAAATTTTTGGTACTGCCGGTATTTTAAATATTGGCAGTACTAGTCGGTACCAACCGAAATAGGCTATTACAGATTGGTGCACAAACCCGATACCGGAGTACTCATTTTTGTACCGTTTTTCAGCCAGTTTGGCTTGGGGTACGGTACAAATTTCAAAACTTTAGGTTTAACTTTTATTAAATCATCATAAAATTAATATATAATAAATAAATAATAAAAATTATAAGATTAAAGAAAAATAAAATACTTTATTAAAATAAATAAATATTAATATATAATTAATTATTTAAAATTAATAATTAAAGTTATATTTTTAAAAAAGTTATGTCATATCATCACCAAAGTTTTAAATTCTTCAACATTATTTAAAAGCTCATAAACCCCACTTTCATTTAAATTATCTATATTGACATCGTCTACTACGTTTAAATAAATTACAAATCAGTAATTTATTAAATTATTTTTACTATAATATATTATACTTTTAATGTTTAAATATAGAAAAACAAGAAAACAATTAATCATCAATAAAATCATTTTCTTCATAATTCACTTTTTCAAATATATTATAATTAAGATCAGATAATATTTCTTCTTCAATTCAAAAATCAATATAGTCCATATAATTAATACCAACTAGATCACATATTTTCTTCTCACTAAGTGCTCTAAATATATAATAAATAAATTATATAATTAATAATAATAAATTATAATTATTGAAAAATAAATTTCAATCAATAAAATACATATTCTTTATCCTTAAATTATTGGTGACATAAATAATGTTATTGAATCTTTGATATTTCAAAAGATTTCATTTCTTCATACGAATATGATCAAAAATGTTCTAATTACATTCACAACCTAACGTAAAAGTTGTTTGACTAAGTAATCTAATAGTAAGTTTTCTCAATGCTGAAGCATTTTCATCAAATAATCTCCACCACTGATATATATTTTAAATTGCTAGTAGTAAAAATAAAATATTATTAATAAGTAAATAATAAACTAAAAATATGAAAATTTACTAGGCTACATTTTTTCATCATAAATTCTCTCTTTACAAATGATCGAGCAAAACTTTAAAAGCTTTCACGATACAGTTTAATTTCATTTGTTACCTTTGATTGCTCTTCATTAGTGAATATATTTTTTCATTCAATCACATCAAAAAGGACATCCATAATATCAACACTTGTACATATGTCTCGACTATATAAGCAATAAAAATTGAGAAAGTAAGTTGTTAAGTAGATCCTTTAAGTAAGATGCTTGTCCTATCATCGAACATGAATATCTGTATAAGGCTTGTACAAATTCTCCTCCCCTTTAAAGAGATCCATAATTATTTTGCAAAGTTTATATATACTATCATATATACCCCAAAGATAGTTTTTCATCTAAGTCAACAATCCTTGACAATCATATAAGTGGAGCCACCATCTTCACAATAATTAATCAAGCATCCTAAAATTAATTATCTAGAATAATAGCTTAAATCTCTTTCATTTCGCACCCTTTGATCACTTATGACTTGAAAAGTATTTACTTGTCACTAAATTTTGAAGTACTTGTTTAAGATCATATACACTTTTCAAAGTTATAAATGTAGTTGCAAACTTAATAGCCGTAGGGCACCCAGTCTCAACCAATCTTCTTACTTTCTTAACCAAAACAAAAATATAATATGATTATACATAAAAATGATGCTCTTAGATGCATATGAGGCAAGATTAGAAAAGGGTCTATATCCAATATCTTTTTAAAAGAGATTTATATAATAAGCAGTGTATAGAGATCTATAAATTTGCTTATACTTTACTTATAACGAGAACTTAACTAACATATAATTAGCTGCATTGTCTATGATGAAGTGCACAATATTTTTAATCCAACCAACTCGATAATTTCATAAAACAATCCAAATAAAGTATGAGCACTTTTTACTATATCAAAAGCATCAATAGACTTGTTAGTGTTAGTAGTATGCCCTAGGCCAATGGACATATATGACTTTTGTGCTAACATTATGACTTATTAATAATATATTATGAGGTATTCTTTTATATATGCATGTATATCATTTGTGTAATGTGATTTACGTTCCATGAATAGTATTAGGCTTATGTCATCAAGTATGTGACTTGATAGTAAAACCATAAGC
>JAOSBM010138703.1:0-15499 GCA_027568955.1 Erythroxylum tenue | reverse complement strand
GGTTGTTGAATTGTGAAATATGTCATGTTCATGAAAAACAAGCTTTCAAAGATGTGCCATTTGGGCAAAATATTTTTCAATTCATGAATTACATGTTATGTGGGTTTGGTAGTCCATCCAAGAATTGTCACGTGCACGTTGACCAAGTCAAGGCTTCTCCCGCCTGCCCGCTAGTGGCACGGAGCTCCTTTAAGGACTCCCTCAAGTTTACGACTACACAAGACCATTATATGGAATTGTGTAGTTCGTCATGTTTATGAACTTGCCCAAATCATTTGTCATGTGTTTATGTGATTACATGTGTTGACAAGTTTGAGGAATGCTTGACTTATGTAAATTATGAATTGGTTTGACAAAGTTAGAAATATATGTTTTATGCGTTTTTGTGAGAAGTTTGTAATTTTTGGATATCAGAATGAAAAGATATGAGTGTTACAAGTTAGGATGCTGTATAGGAGTTATGTTTGTGATAGCTATGGTGAATGATAGGAAATTGGGGTTTTGATGAACCAAATGAGTTGAGATTTGAGAATTTTGTGAGATGAATTTGGTGTTTGTTTTGTTATGAAGTGTTTTGCACTAGAAGAGTTGATTTTGGGAAGATATTGAGTGTATATGATGTTAGATTGGATGTAGGAAGCCTTGGAGGGGCTTTGGAGGGGTTTGGGGAGCCCCTATGTCCGTTAAACGGACATTAGATCCGTTTAACGGACCTTCTCGAGTGTAGAAGCACCCCAAGGCCAGTCAATGTCCGTTTAACAGAAATGTCTCGGGCCAAATTGGCTCTAAAACCCGATTTATGTCCGTTAAATGGACATGGATGTCCGTTAACAGACATCCACTGGAAAGCTTCAGAAAAGTGCGATTTGTGACCAGGCAGAATCTTACTTTATGGTCTTCATGAAAGTTGTAGATCTGGACGTCTGGTCCAACAACGAACCCAATAAGACATCTAAATTGAAAGTTATGGCGATTGCGCCAAGATAGGTATAAATTAATTGAGGGTATAAAAATGTTCTATTCTTTTGGGCATAACTCCCTCATCCGACCTCCAAATGAAGTGATTCTTGAGGAAATGGATTCCTAACACATGTATCTATCTCTCCATGAAAAAGGGTAACTTTTGGAGTTGTTTTGAGAAAGTTTGCTTTAGAAAAAGTGAGAGGTCGGTTGGGAGAGCGTGATTAGGGTATGAACACCTTTTAGCTTTTTAAGCATATCTTGAGCTATAGAGCTCCGATTGAGATGATTCTTGCTTCAAAACAAACTAGAGACTTAGAGCTGCAATTTATATGAAGAAGTTGAGTTGTGTTTTCGATATTTCACTGGTGTGGGCACACCACTCTTGTGAAGGCTGGCTAATGACCCTGCAGGGTAATGAGCACAAGGTTTATGTCTCTGGATGTTGGGCTCCAGAAATGAGGTCCAACAAACTTTTTGAATTTTTCATTTTCAAATTCTCCATCATGATCACTCCTAATTCTAGAAATAGAAATTGCTTTTTCGTTTTGTAACTTTTTGGATAAAACCTTAAAGCACTTAAAAGATTCATCTTTATGTGATAAAAACAATATCCAACAAAATCTAGTGAAGTCATCAACAATTACGAGACCAAACTTCTTTCCTCCTAGACTTAGTGTTCTGGTAGGACCAAACAAATCTCTATGTAACAGCTCTAGTGGTCTAGACGAAGTTACAACATTTTTAGACGAAAAAGATGTTTCAGCTTGTTTTTCTTTTTGACAACTCTCACAAAAGAAATCTTTGTTAAAACATATCTTTGGTAATCCTCTTACCAAATCATGTCTAACTAACTTGGAAATATGTTTAAAACTAACATGACCTAGCGTTTTATAACCAATCAACTTTTCCTCATTTGTTGATATAAGACATGAAATATTTTGACTTTTTAAATCGTCTAAGTTAATTTTATAGAGATTATTTCGTCTTTTGGTAGAAAAGATTATGGATTCGTCCTTGTTTTTAACGACACAATAATTTTGATTAAAGGATACTTCAGAATCAGAATCATATAATTGACTTACACTAATTAGATTATGCTTTAAGCCTTCAACTAGCAGAAAATTATCAATAAACGAAAAAGAATCTTTACCAATTTTATCGATTGCAACTATTTTGCCTTGCTGGTTGTCTCCAAAAGTGACTGATTCTCCTTGCTTATGTTGGAGGTTTAGGAACATAGACCTTCTTCCTGTCATATGTCGTGACCAACCACTGTCCAAGTACCATTAGTGCTGGTTGATTTTTCAAAAAAAGGAGATCTGCAATATATATTATATCCTTCTTAGGTACCCATCTTTTTTTGGGTCCTTTAGGGTTAGCTTTATAGTTTTTCATCAAGTAATAAGAATATTATTTCTTTTTCTTTCTATTAGGAACAAAGCTCTTATTATGACGAACATTTGGATGTCTATATCTTCCAATCATATCATTCATCCTTTTTGTACTTTTAGTAAATGTTGATAAATCTAATTAATGACTGTTAATCCATTGTTTCAGTTGATTAATTTCTTCAGATCTATCTACATTTACTTTCTTTTTTATATTGTCTACTTGTTTCTTACGTTAGACGTTTTCTTTTTCTAAAAGTTTTGTGTTCTTCAAACTTTCAGCAAATTTCTTTTTCAATATCCTATATTATTTTAAGATAGCATGTAAATCTTCTAACAATTCTAAATATGCATCCTTAACATTATTAAAGTTAGAAATTACTTCATCATCGCATTCCGTCTCAGCTACCAAGCATATATTTGCTTGTTCTGATGTTTTTGAGTCGGATTCAGATTTAGATGAATCTAGAATTTCCCATGTTGCCATTATGCTCTTTTTGTTTTCTTTACTTTTCTTCTGTTTTCTTTTGAGTAATGGGCACTCAGACTTGTAATGTCCTGGTTTATTGCACTCATAGTAGATGATAGGACTTTTCTCATTCTTTGAATCGTCTTTGCTATTCTTCTTAAAAGAGAAATCTTTATTTCCCCTTGATTTCTTTTCCCACATCCTTCTAATCTTTCTTGAAATGAAGGATAGTTCATCTTCATCTTTACTTGAATCTTGATCAGATTCACTATCATCATATTTTTTTGTCTTCAATCTTTAATGCTTTTATAGATGTGCTTCTATTTTTCTGAATCTTCTAATTCTTCTTATCAGCCTTTAATGCGGTAGATTTATCTCTTCTAGGTTTATCTTTTGCATTAAGCTCTACTTCATGAATTTTCAGTGAACCAAGCAATTCATCTAGCTTCAGTTGACTTAAATCGTTAGCCTTTTGTATTGCTATTACTTTGGGTCTCCATCTTTTTAGAAGACTTCTGAGAATCTTTCTGACATGATCTTGACTTTCGTAGATTCTCCTGAGAACTTTAAGTCTATTAATAATTGTTTGGAATCTTTCGTACATCTGATCGATAGTCTCATCATCTTTCATCTTGAATAGCTCATACTGATGAACAGGAACACTAATCTTGGACTCTTTCACTTGATTTGTGCCTTCATGTGCAATGGATAATATATCCCACATTTCCTTTGCAGATTCGCATCCATGAACCTTATCATATTCACTTCTGCTTAGAGCGCAACTGAAAAAGAACTTGGCCTTTGAATTTAACTGAAAGCGAGCTTTCTGATCAACTGTCCATTGGTCACGAGAGGTACTTTTTCCTTTGTTATCTGTTGATGTATATGATCCATTTTCAATAATATCCCAAAGATTAATATGTGTGGATTCTATAAAGAGTCGCATCCTGTCCTTCCAATAATGATAATCTACACTATTGAATGCAGGGGGTCTTATGACTTAGGCACCTTCAGCTATAAAAACATGTGATTCAGCCATGGATCTTTGTCCTCACTTTGTAACAATCTTTCTTGGAAACCTTGCTCTGATATCATCTGAAGTAAATCATTTCTTAATATAGAAATCACGTATAATATATAGAATACACAAGAAAGGGGGGGGGGGCTTGAATTGTGTAAAATCTTCAGAGATATTAATCTTTAAAAATTTCTTGAAATTCTTTGCAAATTTAAATGATTGCAAAAACAATTCTCTTAAGTCGATGAGTAATGAAATCACAAAAATTATTATCTACTCATCTAACAACAAGAAAATTAAAAGATAAGGATTAGAGAATAGATGCCGCGATTTTATACTAGTTTACCCTTAACCTTGGGCTACGTCCAATCCTCAGAGTTTGTCTGAGATTTTACTATAATCTTCAATGTTACAAGTATTCTTTCTGCACTTGCAGAGCCTCTTCAGGTCTCTCTCACAAAGTATTCTTTATTTTCTTTCTTAGCCTCTCCAAGCTCTAGCTTTTCTTTCCGTTGGAAAGATATTGTTTGAGCTTCACGTTACAGATGAGTTTGCTCTCTTTCTTTCCCACTTGAATACATAGTTTCTCTAGGTATTGTACAATCAAATTTTCTATCTTTTATTGTATGTAGTTATGTATATTTTTTGGGTACTACTATGCCTAATATTTATAGCCTAAAACTTTAATTGTCATCTTGAGAAAACTACTTCTTGAATCTTCTCGAAACCGTTATTTGTTAAGTCCTGTAACTAACTCCAAATAACTAACTGACTGATGTTCTAGAATCTTTTTCATTTGCATCGTCTGGTACTATGCTTTTTCTGGTGTCGTGCTTCGTTTGGTGTCGAGCTTTCGTCTAGTGTCGTGCTTTCGTCTAGTCTATCTAAGATGCTTTGTCGTAATCAACTTTTAAGTATCGTCTTGAGTTGAACTTCTGTATCTTCTTATGTTGACCTTATCTTCTTATGCTAACCTTCTGTGTCTTCTTATGTTGACCGTCTTGAGTTTGAAGTATCGTCTGGGTTTGACCATGTATCTTCTAGGGTTGACTATCTATCACCTTAAGTTGACGATTTTTGTCACTTACATTTTTCTGCGCACTTAACAAACTCATCAAAATAGTTCACACACTTCTACGATTATTATTATTTGATTGTCATCAAAATTAATAGTAAAGTGAAGTCCTCTTGACTTAACAATAGGTGTAAGCCATACCATGGAGGGCTATACTCACAAGAAGGGGAAATCATCTCTTTCCTTTCCTCTACTCCTTTATGAATGCATGTGAAATGGTCAAGCTAATGACCTTAACTTAGAATATTGAGCATGAAGAGAAAATGGTGGAGACCACTAGGAAGAAGATGAGAGCTATAGGATGGAAAATTTATAATATTAGGGGGATTAGCCTTAATATGGTGATGCATAGGATTAACTTAGAAGAAGGGTGTAAAACTGTGAGAAAGGGACAAAGAAGGTTAAATCCAAACATGCAAGAGGTTGTGAAGAAGGAGGCAGTAAAGCTGTTGGATGTAAGAATTATTTATCCCATTTTAAATAGTGAGTGGGTGAGTCTGGTACAGTGTGCGCCTAAGAAGGGAGACATGACAGTGATGGAAAATGAAAAAGATGAAAATATTTCCATTAGGACCATCATAAGTTGGTTAGTATGTATTGATTATCGAAAGCTTAATTTGGCCACCAAGAAAGATCACTTCCTTTTACCTTTTATGGACCAAATGATTGAGAGGGTGGCTGGCCATGCATTTTACTGTTTTCTTGATGGACACTCTGGGTACAATCAGATGGTTATATACCCACAGGATCAAGAGAAGACCACTTTCACTTGTCCTTACTGGAATTTTGCTTATCAGAGGATGCCATTCGGTTTATGCAATGCACCTGCCACATTCCAAAGGTGTATGATGGCCATATTCGTGAACATGAATGAGAACTTCATGCAGGTATTTATGGATGATTTCTCTGTCTTTGAAGATTCTTTTGATTATTGTTTGTTTAATTTAGACAGATTGCTTCAAAGATGTGAGGAGTCTCATGTAGTCTTGAACTAAGAAAAGTGTCACTTCATGGTTCAAGAGGGAATTGTATTGAGCCATAAGATCTCATGCAAGGGGATTGAGGTGGATCGAGCTAAAATCGAAGTAATTGAAAAGTTACCACCTCCTACCAACATCAAGGCCATTTTAGCCTTCCTTGGTCATATAGGGTTCTATAGATGGTTCATCAAGGATTTTTTTCTTATCGCTAGAGCCTTAACTCATTCATTAGTTAAAGATGTGCCTTCTGTTTTTTATGATGCTTGTTTGGACGCTTTTAACAGGCTAAAGAAGGCATTTATATTAGCACCTATTCTGTTGTCGCCAGATTGGTCTCTTCCTTTCAAAATTATGTGTGATGCAAGAGATCATGCTATTAGATGTTTCCTTAGTCAACGAAAGGAAAAGAGGTTGTACGCCATCTATTTCACAAGCAAGACCTTGATGGGAACACAACTAAATTTCACAACTATGAAAAAGGAGTTGCTTGTTGTGGTATTTACATGTGAGAAATTTCGTTCTTATCTTTTAGACTTAGATGTCATTGTTTTTATAGATCATGCAATATTGTGATATCTTTTTACAAAGAAGGATGCCAAGGCTAGGCTTATCCGACGGGTACTTCTACTACAAGAATTCAACATTAAGATTCCAGGTGGGTTGAGGTTGTAGCTACTCTAACTAAGGATGACAAGGTGGTTCAAAAGTTCATTAAGAAGATCTTTATGAGATTTGGGGTGCCCAAAGCGATTATAAGTGATGGAGGAAACCATTTTTGCAATAAAACATCTGAGGCTCTTTTGAAAAGATAAAATGTTCATCATAGAGCGGTAACTCCTTACCACCGCCAAACCAGTGGTCAAGTGGAGGTGGTGAACAAAGAGTTGAAGAAGAATTTGGAGAAGGTAGTGAGCACCTCAAGAAAGGGTTTGGCATTGAAGCTAGATGGCATCCTATGGGCTTATGGAATAGCTTTCAAGACACCCATAGGAATCACTCCATATAGACTTGTGTATAGCAAGGCGTGTCATTTTCCTTTGGAGTTGGAGCATCGGACCTATTGGGCCGTTAGGAAGTTGAACATAGATTGGAAGCTTACATATGAGAAAATATTGTTACAGCTTGTCGAATTAGAAGAATTGAGGTTTGACGCTTATGAAAATGCCAAGTTGTACAAAGAAAAGACAAAGAAGTGGGGACTTGGTGCTTTTGTTTAATTCAAGAATTCAATTATTTCCTGGAAATCTCAAGTCAAGATGGAGTGGACCTTTCAAGGTTATTCATGCATTTTCCCATGAAGCTTTGGAGTTAGAAAATGACAAGGGTGAAGCATTCAAGGTCGATGGGCATAGATGTAAGCCATACTATGGAGGGCCATACTCACAAGAAAGGGAAGTCATCTCTTTCTTTTCTTCCACTTCCTCATGAAAGCATGTAAAATTGTCAAGCTAATGACCTTAAATTAGCATGTTTACCTTTCTTTTGCTTGCTTTTGTGTACTTGTGTGTTTGATTTGTTGGGTTTTGATTATATTTGGTTTGAAGTTTGTTTGAATTTGAACTTATGTTCTTTTCAAATTTCTTGTTGGATAGTTGATTTTGATGTGTTGGTAGGTTGATTGAACGTTCGGAATGCATGTTAAGCTTAGAAGAAGAATAAGAAGCTGAAAAAAATAGGATAATCCATGATCATGGGAATTGGGTTAATTCCCACAAATGTGTGAAGGCTTTCAAGAAATTTTCTGAAGCCTTACGTTTTAAAAAAAGTTTTTGTCGAAGGATCCCGCAATCGTGGAAATCACTATGATTTCCATGATCGTGGGTTAAGGCTCTAGAAAGTTTCTAGAGAACCTTCCCACGATCGTGGAAGTAGACCTATTTTTCATGAACGTGGGAAGGCTCTCTAGAAACTTTCAAGAGCCTTAACCCACGATCATGGGAATCATAGTGATTTCCACTATTGCGGGATCCTTCGATAGAAACTTAAAAAAAAACCCTCTCTGCTTCTTCTTTCTTCACTTTCCCTCACTTTCTCTCTCTACAACCGACTATCTCACTAACCATAGCTTAAATTTTTTTTCATTTTTCTCCCAAACTTTGGTATTTTCTTCGTCTTTTCCAACATTAATCACTTCTTTTACTCTTATTTCACATTATACCGTTAAGAATACAAGGATTTGACGACTTCTTATTTCCTTCTCTCTCTAAAACACACTCACTCTCTCTTCTGGCTATTTTTGCAAATTTTTCTTCTTCAATGGCTCCAAAGAAGCTTGTCGCTTGAAAACCTATCGACCAATTGCATCAACAAGTCTCTAGTGAAGGTAAAACTGATATAGCGAAAATTTTCGTGCCCTAATCCCAATTTTTTTGGAATATGAAGGTATGCGATTTCGGGACTTTAAAGATAGAGAATTACTGCATCTGAGATACTTGGATTTTGAATTGTTAGAAATTCTAGGTTTGAGGCGTAATATTGAATGAATAGCTGTGAATATTGGTTTGTGATGTACCGATATACCCCATGATAATTGTTGAATTTTTTACCACTGTGCGTTATAATCCTAAAATGGATACATTTTGGTTTAGAATAGGTGGTCATGTTTATAAGCTTGATTACATAGTCATTCGTGCACTTTTTTACTTGTCAAACACTAAAATTTTAGATGATCATGATGACTTCTATATAGATGACTATTGGAAAAGCCTTGTAGATGAAAACACGTTGATTCTTGAAATGTACCGAACACCTTAATTCGTAACACTGAGCATTTATTGCTTCACAAATTTATGTGCTTAATTGTATTTAATAAAGCTGAAAGCAATAAGTGTTATGCTAAAGAAATTTTCTTTCTTTGGTGTATGGATCAGAAAATTAAAATAAATACCCTGTATCGCATTTTTAGGTCTATTGTGAGTTACGTTAATAAGAAAAGCTCATATTTTTGTGTGACTTATATTGTCACTGCTTTGACTTAATTTTATCATCTTGTTATAGATAATATACGTACTACTAACTATGATGTCTTTGATGTATTATATTTAAGATGCTCTTAAATTTTGGTCTATGGAGCGCTGAAACCCTCATTCGTGTACTGTGTTTAAGAACAGGAAGGGAAAGAACACAACCATAACTCAACCATCCACCTCTCAGGTGCTACTAGAGCCCTGAGAAGAAGCAGTCGAAGAGGAACCAACAGTAGCAGCAAATGTTGATCGGTTTTAGGAAATTCTCGACCATATGGCTGCAAATCAACAACAAATGACGTTGCAGATCAATGAGCTCAGAAACCATATGCCACAAATACACAAGCAGCTGCGGTACATAAAGAATAAGTTCCTCAAGTTCATCCAGACAAAGAACATTGAAGGCCTCTCTTCGACACCTTCACCACCTCAATCCCCATAAGCCTTCTTACCCTTCACTTTTTATATTGTTTTATTTACTTTGTTAGTTATGATATTTGTTTACTTGGTTGATGTTGTGTTTAATGTTTTAATTTCATTTTGTGGTTTCCTTATTCCATTGAGGATAATGTGTTGTCGAAGTGTGGGGAGGTGACATTTTCCTTAACAATTGCATCGTTTAAATTTGTTTTATTTACTGTTTAGGATGCATGTTTTGGGCATATTGTGTTGTTATTTGATGTTGTGTTGTGCTAAGCAATGGAACCACATTTGACTCATTTTGATTTGTGCTGCCATGAGATTCTATCATGCTAGTTGGAATGAGATTGAATGCATTAGATTAGGTTACTTGAGTAGAAAGTGAACCATGTTGAATGATTAAAGAAGTTGGTTGCATAAGCTTTCTCAAAAAGTGGCACTTAAGCAATGAGGTAGTGTAGATATGTATAATGAATTTTCAATTGAGCCAATGTGAGGATTAAGCTTATATGATTCCATCTATAGTCATTTTATTTCTTTGAGTGTGTGATGCCCCTTTTGGTTACTACCTTCAAAACTTGCTTTGAATCGGTTTGAGTTTACTAGATGTATGCTTAATAGAAATGATTAAGGCCCTTTTTGTGATAAAGCTTGGCTTAAATGACCTACCCTTGTTATTATCCCTTGTTAGCCCCATTGAGCCTTAACCATTTTGTTTTCTTGAAAATACCTCATATTTGAAAACCCTAAACCTCATTAGCCTATCCATTCACAAGCTTAGTAAAGTATTAAGTGATGCGCTAGCTTGGGATTTTTGGTGCAAATTTTTTCTTTCCGAGATGAGTTGAGTTATACTTATACTCTTCGATCACCTTGTATCTAGTTTCTATTTTGTTTGTTGTTTCTTCAATTATATAAAAATAAAAAAGAAAAAGAAGAAATGAAATGAAAAAAAGAAAAGAGAAAAGGAAAAGAAAAAGGAAGAATGTTTTGGTAGCATCAATAAGTGCGGAGTAGTAGTATATTGACATTTATATATCTCAGAATATGTTTTGTATCCCTTTGTTCACTTATTACTTTATGCATGCTTGTGTTAAACCCTTTACCTCTTTTAACCCACCTTAACCCTTACCACATTAACCTGAAACAAACCCCTTTGATTTATTTATACATGTAATCATTATAGAAGAGAATTGGCGTATTAGCAAGCCTATGGTAGTTTAGTTTCTTATAGGGAGTTTGAGAGAAACACTAACCATCAGACACTTAAGAGAAAGGAGTGAAACCGTAAGGAAGATTCATTTTTGCATTTATACTTATCTTTGAGTGATGGTGCCATAAATTGAGTTTGCTTGTGTACACTAATGAAAAGTAGTCATGATATGTGTAATAGTTTGATACTTGGGTTGGCTAAATTTTGAGGGATTGCATGCTTTGATCTTTATAAAAATGAAGTGATAGAATTGATTGGTTGTGTTTGATTTTCCCTCATGTTTTGATCTTTATAAAAATGAAGTGATAGAATTGATTGGTTGTGTTTGATTTTGCTTGAAGAAAAGCAAGGATTTAAGTGTGGGGAAGTTCATAGTTGTGCATTAGTATGTGTTTTTCTAAGTATTTGGTATTGGTGTCTTGTATAATAGGATAGTATTATTATGTTTTAGGACTTGTTTCGTGTGTTTTTATTTAGTTTGATCTTTATGGTTGTTCTTTTGTGTTTGATATTAGTTTAGGGTAGGAATTGATCATTTTGGTGTAGGAATGGAGGGTGGACACCTTTATGATTGAGCTAGGGACCAAGAGAAGAGAAGAGAAGTGGAGCTGCTGAAAAATAAGAACCCATGACTGTGGAAAAGGGCATGTTTTTAACGATCATAGGAAATCTATAGAGAAATTTTCTATTAAGTTAACCTACGATTGTGGGAAGTACAAGTATAATTCCCACGATCATGGGAACTGGAAGTCGAAGAGACATGAGGGTTTCATGTATTTCTTTTAGGTTTTCTTGACTTTATAAGACATAGAATACTGAGAGCTGAGAGAGGGTCGTGGAACTTGCTTCTTGGAGCTAAAAGATAAATGGAGAGCCTAGAGATAGGGGAGATTCAAGGTCTCATTCCCGATTGGGCAAAGAGCACCCATCATCCAGATTTTCCATATTGGGAAAAGAAAAAGAGCTGCCCCAACCAATCTTATTTCAATTTCTTTCTCTTCTAGCATGTTTATCATGGATTATTTGATTGAGGGGGATGTTATGGATATCATAATTGGCTTAAATAATTTTTAGGGTTTCTTGTTGAACTATTTGTGAACCTTTGGCTATTGATTTAATAATATACATATTTATTATTTATTGTGCTTAAACCTTGCAATAAATTGAGAGAGTGAGCTTGGTAATCTATGTTAATTGTACAACGAGAATTGACGATTAATGAACCTATAAATAACAAGTTATTGATTTATTAGGAAGAGATTTCAATAGATCAATACACTGTCTATATGCTTCATTTCTATATGCTTATGTTGGATCGAAACCAAAAGCATGTGAGATTTAGGTAAACAGTAGATTTCAAAAGTTTTTCCAAAATCGAAACGCAGCGAAAATAATATAAAAAAATCAACATGTTTTAGCCATACATGATAAGGTATAACGAAAATAAATTACATAAGAACAAGGTGGTAGAAATATATCGACTCCTTGCTACAACTTTGACTGCTCGCTTTTGTATCCTCTCTGAATCCTTGCTATAGCTTTTGTTAAGTCAAAATAACTTCACGATTAATAATTTTGATGAAAATCAAATAATAATAATATTAGAAAGTGAGATGAAAGAAAGTAAGATGAAGTGGAAGCAGAAACTAAGACGAAAGAAAATAAGACGAAGCGAAAGCAGAAACTAAGACGAAAGAAAGTAAGACAAATCAGAAGCAGAAACTAAGACAAAAGAAAGTGAGACGGAAGCAGAAAATAAGACGAAGCGAAAGAAAAACTAAGATGAAAGAAAGTAAGACGAAGCGAAACCAGAAACTAAGACGAAGCGGAAGCAGAAACTAAGACAAAGCTGAAGCAAAAACTAAGACGAAGCGGAAGTAGAAACTAAGACGAAAGAAAATAAGACGAAGCGGAAGCAAAAATGAGATGAAACAAACTAAGATGGAAGCAATACAAAGGTGAAGACTCAATACTACGTCGGATGGTTAATCAGTTTGAGTTGGTTACAGAACTCAACTGAATAACAGTTTCTTCAAAGATCAAGAAACAAGAAGAAAGAAGCGGTTATCAAGAAGCCGTTGAAGATGAAGGATATAAATATGAGTCAAAGTCGAAGACTAAAAAAGTCAGAGATTTTAAGAAGTTAGTGACTTTGAGAAACACTATATTCATTGTGCTAAACTCTAGAGCTATTATTCTCTGTAACAAAGCTCGCAAATATCTTTCTATAAAGAGAGAAGAAATGTTGAGAGAAACAATACTTGCTGTAAAAGACCTGAAGAGGCTCGGTGAAAAGAATACTTGTATTTTTAGAAGAATAGTGAAATCTCAGAAAGGATTTTGAGGACTAGATGTAGCCCACGGTTTGGGGTGAACCAGGATAAAACTGCTGTGTCGAGTCTTACTCTCTAACTCTTGACTTTTAATTTCTATTGTTTTATACAAGTAACTATAAGTTAATTGCAATACATCGTGATATTCTTACTCAATAGTTTTGAAAAAGCAAGTTTTTTAAAGAAATATAAAAGGGGACTGTACTCACGAAAAAGGATACACAATTCAACCCCCCCTTCTTATGCATTTTGTATATTGAACATAAAGTTTATACTAACGCGTGATTTACTTCAATTGGTATCATACCTCTGTGTCCAAGAAACACCGTTACAAAGTGTGGATAAAGATCCATGCAGAATCACACGTTTATATAGCTGAAGACTACCATGTGATTCTGCCATGGTGAAGACTACCATTATTGGAAAGACAAGATGCGGCTCTTCATTGAATCTACTCATATTGATCTTTGGGAGATTATAGTGAATGGACCGTATACACCAGTCGATGATGAAGCAAATGTTATTCCATGAATTAGATGGACAGCAGATCAAAAAGCAAGATTCCAGCTGAATTCAAAGGCCAAGTTCTTTCTAAGTTGTGCCCTAAGCAGAAATGAGTACGATAAAGTTCACAAATGCGACACTGCGAAGGAGATGTGGGATACTCTATCCATCGCACAAGAAGGCACCAACTAAGTAAAGGAATCCAAGATTAATATTCTTGTACACCAGTATGAGTTGTTCAAAATAAAGGAAGAAGAGTGTATCGAACAGATGTTTGGACAATTTCAAACTATCACCAATGGACTTAAAGCACTCGGGAGAGTCTATGATAATCAAGATCATGTTTGAAAGATTCTCAAAAGCCTACCAAAAAGATGGAGACCAAAAGTCACCACGATACAAGAAGCCAAGGACTTGAGCATGTTAAAGCTTGATGAATTGCTTGGATCCTTGAAGATACATGAAGTGGAACTCGATGCAGAAGATAAAACCAGACGGGATAAATCTATAGCATTGAAGGCTAGGCAAAAGAATCACAAGATTCAGAGGATGATAAGTTCATCGTCAAAAGTGTTGAAGATCGAGGAAGTCAAGAATGAAGACTCCAGTGAATCAGAATAAGATTCGAGAGAAGAAGATGATGAATCATCTTTTATCTCGAGGAAGATCAGACGCATGTGGAAGAAGAAAGCAAAAGGAAACAAAGAGTTTTCCTTCAAGAAGAATAGCAAAGATGAAGGCAAGAACAAGAAGACATCTGCCATCTGCTATGAATGCAATAAACCTGGACACTACAAGTCTGAATGTCTATTGCTGAAAAGAAAACCAAAGAAGAATAGAGAAAACAAGAAGAGCATGATGGCAACCTGGGAAGATTTGGATTCGTTCGAATCAAATACAAATTCAGAGGCATCAGTACAAGCTAACATTTTCCTAGTAGCTGAAAGAGAAAGTGACGAGGAGGTAACCTCGAATTTTAGTGAATTACAAGATGCATATTCAGAATTATTAGAAGATTCTCATATAATACTTAAGCAGTATAAGTTGTTAAAGAAAAAGTTCATAGAAAACTTAAAGAACACGCAAGTGTTAGAGAGGGAAAACGTCTGCCTGAAGAAACAAGTAGAAGAGATGAAGGAAATAGTAGCTGTAGATAGATCTAAGGAGATCAATCAGCTGAAACAAAAGATCAATATTCTTTCAGCTGATCTATCAACATTCACTGAAAGTACGAAAAAGATGAATGATATGCTAGGAAGATGCATACACCCTAATAATAAGACTAGATTAGGGTTTGTTAAAAACAATAATCAGTATAAAAAGAACTTTGTTCCTTATAGGAAGAAATTTCATTAGTCTAATTATCATTATTCTATGAATCATTTTAAGACAAACCCCGAAGGACCCAAGAAAATCTGGGTACCTAAGAAACATATAATATCTATTGCAAATCTCTTTCCTCGGAAGAAGCAGCCAGCACCAATGGTATTTGGACAGTGGATGCTCGCGACATATGACTAGAAGAAGGTCTATGTTCCTAGATATTCAATATAAGAAGGGAGGATCGGTAACTTTTGGAGACAACCAGCAGGGCAAAATAATCGGAATCGGTAAAATTGATAAATATTCTTTTGCATCTATTGATAATGTGCTGCTAGTTGATGGTTTAAAACAGAACTTGATTAGTGTCAGCCAATTATGTGATTCTGATTTTGAAGCATCCTTTAATCAAAATTCTTGGGTAGTCAAAAACAAGGACAGTTCCATATTCTTTTCTACCAAAAGACGAAACAATCTTTACAAAATTATTTTAGAAGATTTGTAAAGTCAAAATATTTCTTGTTTTATATCAATAGATGAGAAAAAACTGATTTGGCATAAAAAAACTAGGTCATGCTAGTTTTAAACATATTTCCAAGTTGATTAAACATGATTTGGTAAAAGGATTACTAAAAATAAGTTTTAACAAGGATTTCTTTTTTGAAAGTTGTCATAAAGGAAAACAGGTTGAAACAACTTTTTCTTCTAAAAATATTGTAACTTCATCTAGACCTCTAGAATTGTTACATATGGATTTATTTGGTACAACTAGAACATTGAGTCTTGGCAGAAAGAAGTATGGTCTCGTAGTTGTTGATGACTTCACTAGATTTTGTTAGATATTATTCTT
>JAOSBM010138640.1:0-15520 GCA_027568955.1 Erythroxylum tenue | reverse complement strand
AGATTAGTCTTTGGTTTGATAATTGGTGCTTGGGAGGTCCTTTGGTGGATCATATGGATGGCTTGACAGTAGGGGAAAAACATTTTCGAGTAGCGCATATAATTAATAATGGTTCTTGGGATTTTTCGAGCTTACGTTCTGCCATTCTGGATCATCTCAGGGAGGTTATTCGGGCAATTCCTTTGCCTTTATTTACTTCAGTGCAGGATAATCTGTCTTAGAGTTTTTCTCCGAATGGCGCATAATCGGTTCGAGTAGATTATAAAGCACTTCTCTCAGAAGAGGTGTTTAATGTTCCTGTTTCGTCTTATTTTTCTTGGTTGTGGAAGGTAACTGGTCCACCTAAATTGAAACATTTCTTGTGGTTACTTAAGCACTCATGTCTTTCGAAAAATTCTTTGAGGTTCGCACGGGGTTTGGCTCCTTCTAATTTATGTGGAGTGTGCTCTTTATATGCTAAGTCTCCTTTGCATTGGTTGCGTGATTATAGTCGTGCGGTTGCATGGTGGCAGCAGTGAAATGTTCCTGTTAATTTGTTTACTGCGACGAATTTGGTTGATTGGCTAGCTTTGAATCTGCATGCTCATACTGTGGGTCCTTTTGGTTTTGCCTGGGCACATTGGTTTCTGGCAGGTATTTGGTAGTTGTGGAAAGCTCGGAACTTATTGATCTTTCAAAAGGAGTTTCTTTCCTTAGCAATTTTGAATGGCTGTGTCTTTAAAGTTGCAATGGATGTGTCCCTGACTTCTATTTCAACACCGAAGCTTCAGGGTGTGAGGCGTTGGATTGGTTGGACTGCGCCGCCATCTGGTTGGGTGAAGTTGAATTGTGACGACAGTTCTATTGTTAATCCTGGGCTGACTAGTGGTGGAGGGTTATTGCGTGATTCATTTGGTCATTGGCTAGGGGGATATTTGTTTCGAATTGGTGTTTCAACTATCTTAGTGGGGGAGGTATGGTCCATTCGAGATGGTTTGATTTTTGCATGGATCACGGTTTTCGGCAAGTCGTTGCAGAATCTGATAGCATGGAGGCAGTGCGGATGGTGACTTGTGGTATTATCTCTTTACATCCCCTGTCTGTTTTGTTTGTGGATATTCAAGCTTTACTTGCTAGGAATTGGAGTTGCTCTATTGGGCATGTGCTTCGTGAAAGTAATTTTGCAGCAGATTGTCTGGCTAAATTCGTTCTTGACATTGCTTCAAATTTTCAGGTTTGGGATGATATTCCTGAAGCCCTCTCCTTGATTGTATGGGCTGATGCCTGTGGTATTTCTTTTATGAGGTAGTTTTAGTTTCTCTTAGTTTTAACCCAAAAAAAAAGGTTACTTTAAACAAGGCACCACATAAAATTTTATTTAAGAAGAAAGATGATTTAAGCCACATGAGAATGTTCGAGTGCTTGGCATATGTACGCAAGAAAATAAGAGAAGACAAATTTGATTAGAAAGCAAGGCCAAATGTCTTTATTAGGTATCCTAGTGGACAGAAAGGATACAAATTATGATATGGAAGGTGGAAAATTAATGTTTCTCAAGATGTGAAATTTTTAAAAGACCAATTTCATATCGATAGCAGGAGTTGAATAAAGAGCGATTGGAGCAACCCAAAAACACTTTCATTGGGCAATAAGATGAGTTTACACCTACACAAAATTTAGAGTATGCCAATGTTGAGTCGTTGGAGACCTAAAATAAAATTAATGAAGATACTAAGCCCATCAAGAGAGAAAGTTTGCGAGAAGAGAGTGACAGTGTAGTATAAAGAATATAACAGGTTCAAGTTTAAACAAGGTTGAGTCAAAGAGTCAGACATCAACCTAAGCATCTGGAAGAGTTTGAAGTGAGATTGCCACCCTCCATCTTGTTGTCGCTTTCTACTTCTTTAGTAGGAAAATCGGTGGTATATCACTTATTACACTTTATTTCCTAGTTTTCTATCTCATACAAGCCTTTTTTGTCAGCCATCACTTCATGAGATGAGCTAAAGTCATTCTCACAAGCTGTAAGACATGACCATTAGAGAGAGGCAATAAAAAGAGAAGTTGAAGCTCAAGAAAAGAATGGAACATGGACCTTGGAAAATTTGCCACTAGGAAAGAATATAGTAGACTCAAATTGGGTCTACAAAATCAAGTATAAGTCAAACAGAGAAGTTGAGCTATATAAGGCTTGAATAGTGACTAGAGGGCTCACACAAGTTGAAGGGATCAATTTCCACAAAACTTTTGCACCAGTGGCAAAATTGGTGAGTTTGAAGTTTGTTAGCCGTAGCAATCAAGAAAGTGTGGGAATCCATCAGGTTGACGTCAACAATACATTTTTTGTTGTACCCCGAATTTTATTTATTTATTTATTATTGATTTATTTGTTTTATTATTTTTAGAGTTGAGTCATTAAATTAGCAAGTATGAATAGAAATTAGAAATTAGAAATTAGAATGAAGTGTTAGAATTAATGTGGTGTTAAGGTGTTAAAGGAGTTAGAGACATAAAAGACAAAAGAAGGGGCAAAATGAGAAGGACAAGGTAAATGAAGGGTAAAATGAGGAAAAGACCATTAAAAATGGTCTTGAATTAGGAGAAGAAGAGAGAAGTGTTGTGAGAACCAAAAAGAAAGAAGAAAAAACGTGAAAAGGAGAAGAGTAGAAGGAAGATCGTAGGAAACTTGGAAGGAAGGAGAAAGAAGAAGAAAAAGAAGAGGAAATCAATTTGTTAGAGGTAAGTTTTCATCTTTCTTCTTGCTAGGTTCAAAAAGGGGTTAAATAGCGGCTAGGGTTTGTGTTGGGAATGAAGGAAGAAAGAAGAGGAAGATGAAACCAAACTAATTTTGGATTTCTAAGCTAGGGTTTTGGTTTTTCTAGCCTAGATGGACTATGGGTAGGTTAGGTTTAAATTCAATTTTAGCATTTCTTTGATTCTTGAACTTTTATGAACTTTCATTTGAATATGGATTAAATAGAAATTGGTTTATTTGAAGGGAATCAAGAAAACCTTACTCAAGAGCGAGAGGAAAGGCAATCTTGAGCTTGGATTTTCAGCAAAAATTAGGTGGGTAATATGTTTATAGTTGTTGTGTGATGGGAAAATGCCCTATGTATGTGTTTATGCTTAAATTTTTTGAATTTTGAATTGTTGTGAAGATTTGAAAATGCATGATAAAATATGGCCATGTTATACTTTGAAAAAGGTTATGACATTTTGAATTGAATGAAAAGAAGAAAAGTATGAAAATATGAGAATATGATGAAATGAAAGAAGCATGAGAGTACGGATTTGTGATTTATTGAATTGAGCATAAATTTGTTTGTGAGTTGGCAAGAGAGGAACCCATTTCGTTAGTCACGTGCACGTTGACCTATATCCTTTTCCCAGTTGCCCACTTGAGGCCACGAGATCCTGAGAAATCGGACTCGTTTTGTTCACAGTGTAAACTTCGATTTCTCCGTTTCGTTCCACGGAACTCTCGAGCCATTTGTTATACATTTCATCATTAATTTGTTGTGTATGATACATAATTGGGTGATATGCTTGATAGATAATTTCATGATATGCTTT
The DNA here is from genome assembly GCA_027568955.1 of Erythroxylum tenue. NCBI lineage: Eukaryota > Viridiplantae > Streptophyta > Magnoliopsida > Malpighiales > Erythroxylaceae > Erythroxylum > Erythroxylum tenue. Next base: position 11,965 of record JAOSBM010138640.1, on the reverse strand, counting down.
ATGCGAAGACATTTGGTTAATTATGAGTTGTGAGATGAATTGTGAATTATTTGAATTGCTAGACATATGTGTATGGCTCATTACCGACGGCTATAAATCTATTAGCCACTGAGCTTTTTAGCTCATCCCATATTTTTCCACTCCTCCGGTGCAAAACAAGACGAGTGTTGAACCTTGCAAGGCATCGGAAACTCTAAGATATTAGAGACTTTTGTACTAAGTTAGTGGTTAGACTCTTGGATAGCTTTATGAGCATATCAAACATTAAGCATCTCATGTATTTTTTATCTTGTGCTAAGTTAGTGATGTGTATGTTGATATGTAGATAAAGCTTGTTCAAATATGTACTTTTCTTACTAATGAGAATGAGAATTTAAGGATTTCCTTTTTGTGTATGATTATGCTATTTTATAAGTTGAGTATGATAGTTGTGGAAGAGGAATGTGTATGTGCATATTCTTCTTTGTTGAAATTGCAAAAGGGTGTTTGTTTTAGAATAACATGTTAGAAGTTGGAAAGGTTGTATAGGATGAATTACTTGAGGTGAGGTTCAAGGGTTACCGAAAGGTACCAAGTAGTGGGCTGATATGAAGAGATATTGCATTTTGCAAGTTTTCATAGGTATAAAGGTTGTGTTCGGAACTCAAAGGAAAATTTGTATCAATCTAGGTAGAATTAGCCAAAGTTGTCTCCATAAAAGTTGTATCTTGTCGTTCTACCTTTCTAACGATATAAAGTATGAAATTTTTTGATATCGTAGCTGGAAGTTATGATCATTTGAAGTTTGTGATATTGCATAGGGTAGACTTTCAGGACAGCTACATTGTTTGGAAATTTTAACCCTTATAGAGGCTAAAATTGTTTTTAAAGTCTTCATAGAAATTGTAGATGTAGAAGTCTTCTTTGAAACAGTCTTTGAATGAACTTAATCCGATGTTTGTAGTGAAAGTTATACCCTTTTTACTACCTCAGGTCAGAAGTAGAAAGCAGGAAGGGAAAGTCACGATCGCGACAATGCAGAGTCACGATCGCGCAAATGCGCTAGGGCGACTTCGCCTGCAGGTCCTTTCCCCCCAAACCTGAGCACCTCTCACTCTTTTGTCCATAACTTTGTCATTCGACCTCCAAATAACCTAATTTTTAAAGCATTGGATTTCTAACACATTCCTCTATCTCTCCATAAAAAATTATAGTTTTTGAGATTAAGTTGGAAAAGATTGATTGAATCAAAGTGAGAGGATCGATTGAAAGAGTATGAGTTTGATATTTTTACTAAACATGGTTCAGTATTTTGGTGATATCTTGACCTATAGAGCTCCAAATGAGATGATTATTATTTCTAACTAAACTCGAGACATGGAGCTACAAACTATCTGAAGGAATTGAATTTTAATTCAGTCTATAGGACTTTCAATTTTCGGATGGAACTCGAGTATAGTGTGCAGTCTCGATTTGATAATAGTCTAAAAATGATTAGGCTACAACTTTCAGATTTCTAAACCAAATTGAATGTTTCTGGTATCATTAGAAACTTAAGAAAATGGGGAACAAATTTTTTGAAGAAGCCAAACTGAAATTCCAATTATAATTTTCCCAAAATCTGTTCTAAAATAGAAGAATGAGTTTGCTCATGTTTTGTAACTCCGAATGTTGGGCTCCGGAAACAAGATCCAACATTTTTGCATAGAGATTTGAAGGAAGAAGTGTATATGCGCATTCCAGAAGGGCTTGCCAAGAAAGAAGAGACAAAAGTTTGTTGATTGAAGAAGTTACTATATGATTTGAAGCAGGTGTCAAGGAATTGGTATCATAAGTGTACTGACTCTTTGGTGGGTATTGGGTTTCGAAAATCCAAGGTCGACCACTCATTGTTTATATATGATAGAGATGGAATTTTTGTCACCGCATTGATTTATGTAGATGATGTGATCTTATCGGGAGACAACAAAATGTGAAGGAGTTCTTAGGTTAATGTTTCAACATAAAGAATTTGGGACTCTCGAAATGTTTCTTGGGGATAGAAGTGGCAAGAACAAAAGAAGTCATGGTTCTTAGTCAACGAAAGTATACATTAGACATATTAAGGGAAGCACAAATGGAGAATTGTAAGCCTAGTGTGTTCCCAATGAAACAAAACTAGAAGCTCATGGTGGATAGTGGAAATTCTTTTGTGGATGCAAGAAGATATAGAAGGCTGGTAAGCTGACTCTTGTATTTGACCGTAGTGAGGCCAAATATAGTGTTTGCAATTAACACCCTAAGACAATTTGTGGTAGCACCACAAGATACGCATAAGGAAGCAGTGAAAAGGGTTCTCAAATATCTAAAGTGTGCGCTAGAATAAAGAGTCTCGTTAAAAAGAAGTGGAGAGCTCGATATAAAAGCACATGGTGATGCTGAATAGAGAGGTTGTAGGATGACTCAAAGGTCATAAACATGTTTTATCACATTATGAGGATCACCTATTCTTGGAGATCGAAGTGTAAAGTTCCGATAATGCATCTCATACATAATATAAATCAAATATAAGCAGTGGAAAATAAAACGAAACCTCAAAAAAGCAGATCTACTCATCCATATAGATGTAGAAAACAAAAACATGAAATGTAATATGCTTACATACCTTCCCAACGATCTCCTTCATTCTTTAATCTTCTCTGCATTGGGTTGTCGTAAATCATAATGATCAATGTAAATCGTCTCTAATGAAAGTCTACATGAGGATAGAAGGATGAACCTCATTAGGAGATGGCTAGAATTCTTTCTTTGTGCTAGAAAAAACAAGAACTCTTCTGAGAGTTAGAAAGAAAAGAATGTGTGTGAAAGAAAAAAAAACCTTTGTTTCACTTGTGTCTTACACAATATGCATGAAAATCATCACTATTTTCTGCACCATTTGGCCTTACATAACCCCATCACCAATGGAGAGTTATGAGAAGTTAATAGTCATGAATAACATGCGTTAATGGAAGTTATGGGACGTTAATGACCATGAATAACATGCATTAATGGAAGTTATGGGAAGTTAATGACCATGAATAACATGCATTAATAGAAGTTTTGGAAAATTAATGACCAAATTAGTAGCCAACAACACATCAACTCATATACTCACAAAATTCACATCACTTCATCAATTCAGTATGTTGAGTCACATACATTTCATATTCACTTAAATCATATTTCACATTCAAAAATCATTCAAACTATTTATTTTAACCATTTAAATCATACATATCAAATGCATATGTAATGCTCATGAGACTCACTTTCAATTATTATTGTTGTGAACGAGTGCCTATAATTATCTCGTATCCGTTGTAGATACCGGGCATATTAATAAATATTCCTTATCCGTTGGGGATACAGGGCTCATTATACATAGTGAGTCAGAGGCTATTACCACATTCTAAGCTTTAAGCTCTTTTTTACTGTCTGAGCTTGAAGCTCTTTTTCGGTAGCTACTCCGGTCACAACAACCTTTATGTTGTCATGCATTCATGTAATGAAATGCATCACATTTACATATATCCTATCAGTCATTTGATTTCAGTTTCACATTCACATTCGCATTTATCATCGGACCTTAATCTAGCATTCAACAATAATGTTGAGTATCACTTATTCTTTCAAATTCACATTCAAGGAGCACTTCCAATGATTCGGACATTTATTGTCTAGAATCAACACATTCATGTCAATCATATCAGTAGTAATTCAATATATAAATTTAAAACAAAATAAATAATGAAAATGAGACCAACTAGGTCGACTCACAATATGCTCCGAATTAGCAATAGCTTCCATGATCCAAAAACGTCTGGATGCGGACGTTTTATCCTGTATATCAGCATCATGCAATACACATATTGCACACATGCATTATTAATTGCACAATCTTATGAACACTCAATCACATACATATGTATATTTATTGTGTATAATGCATGCTCAATGACAATCCCGGATATATTACTTAAATTCACATTTTATGTTCATTCTCATTTCATAAATCATATATGTCTAATTGAACTTAGGTCTACACTTCATTTGTACATGATCGTTCTAAGTTCACCATTCAATCCTTATCCTTTGTATGTGTCTAGCTTATTCTTAGGCTTACACCTCAAGAACACATGGTTATTCTAATATCATAAATCAAATTCTCGACATTTCTTTTCTAACATTAGATGCTCTCATAATACCCAATTCTCATTCACATTTAATTAATACAAGTCAATTCCTTTGAATCATAACTACAATCATGTGAACATCTTCAATCCCATTATACTCATGCCATTGGTACTTTGATATCAACAATTCATTCACTAAGTTATAACCTTCATTATCACTTCATACATATCACACATTTAGTCACTTAATCCAAGCATCATTCTAGGTTCAATTCAAGCTCCATTTAAGCCTAAATTAAGTCCAAATGGGCAGTGAATGTCCATTGGGTGGACCTTCTTGGGTTTTCCTACTTTTCAACTCCGCCCATGTCCGTTTGAAGGGACATCATGTCCGCCAGGCGGACCTTCACGGGTCACTTACAGAAATGTAAAATTTCAACCCTTTAAACCACAAAATCTCTCCTCGGGGTCTTCATAGAAGGTGTAGAACTTGAAGTCCTCTTCAAAGGCATACTTAAATAACCTCAATCTGATCTCCACAACAAAATTTATGCCTCTTGCCCCAAAATCTATCCAATTGCATCCATAATTTTCCAAATTTCTAACTCTTTACTTACTACATTCAACACCTTATGCTGGTCTATCATTTCTAGTTTAATTACTCATCATTTCCCTATCGTTTTTAACTCCATTTCAGCTCAATATCATCTATAAACAAATTATAGTCCATGATTGATCATGAACACTAAAAATAGAACATATACATATATACATTCATCATCAACTTTCTGCACAAATTTAACTTTATTTCCACTTTCATTTCACTTCTAACTATCACCTTAATTCTTCCCATTTCAAGACGCCACATTACTTCCTTTCTTTAGCTCTAGACTTATTTTAGTTCATCTCCAAAGAACCCAAAGAAATCCACATTAATACACCATGAAAATATAACATAAAACCCATTATCTATCAAATTTTTCTGTACTTTTGATCTTTCTATTTCAAATTCTTTTTTACAACTTATGAAATATTGAACATTATAAACATGAAAACAAGACATCAATGTGTTCATTTCTTTACCCACATTCCAACATATATATAACACCATTTACTCTATTAATCCATCATTATATTATTCGATAATCTATTACCCATCAAAACACAAAAGCAAGACATGGATATGTTCATTGTTCACCCACATTACACATATATTTTCAACATCTTTTTCATGATCATCCCTCCTCTTAAAATATCATCAAATATGCTTCATTTAATAAAGCCATGAAGATTAATATGTTACTTACTTGATTTACCCAAAGCTTCTTCAAGAATCATCAAATAACCCTAGCCTCCAAGCATCATCATTATTGAAGGAGGAATAGGCTATGTTTTCCTTGTAACAAGAAGGGATAGTAAGGATCTTGAAGTGATAGTGTAGGATTTTGACAAAATCAACATGAGCGAGTTAGGTTGAGTTTCGTGAGATGAAGAGAAAAAAATGGATGAAGAAGATGAGAATAAGTGATAAAAGTATAAGTGAAAGACAAGGATGTTAGTCTTTCAAAGAAGAAAGTATCGTGAGTGGTGAGTGGCAAGTGTTATGACACTTGTTACTTGCCACTTGTCATTTTATTTTGGTCTCCATTTGACCACCTTTTAATAACTAGTCTATTTGTCTCGAAATTCTAATCCAATTGTCTCTTAATTTTCTATGACACTTGCCATTAAATCCTAATGTCATTTATCAAAATTTCTATTACCATCTGACACTCATTTCTACTACCATTTGTCAATTATTCTGCCACTTGGAATTTTTCCTAGTCCAAAAATACTCATAATTTTAGAAAATTCTCAAATTTCACCAAAAAATCTAAATCCATAATTTAATTCACTAGATTAATTTTTTAAGGCAAAATATTCACTATCCATATTATAATCACATTAAAACAATAGTTTATACCCAGAAAATGTCAAATGAGTGCGTGAACAAATCATTGTAATATGTGCAATAATCAAATTCACGTGTATGTATATTATGTTATGCATGAGCATGAAGTTCATTTCCTAATCTCTTATTGTTATTTCTCATTTACAGAAATCTAGGGTTCTAACCCTTAGTATGGAAACGAGATGTTACAATAGGAATCTCATTATCATGATCTCATCATGATTTCCTCCATGTATGTTTTGTATCAAGGACTTCATTAAATCAATTTAATATCAACATCAAATCCATAAATATATGAACATCGAAACAATAAAAAATGCCTTTATTAATCATAAAATGATTTGTACAATAAGTGCCTTGAGAGCACTTCTCTAAAAAACTCCCATTTACACTAAAGTCAATCCCTTTAATATCTAATACCATAGGCGTGTACATGTGACACAAAACTCTTTTGGGAAATAGGCTTAGTCAACAGATCAGCTATATTATGATTAGTAGGGACTCTCTCTATCTTGACATCATTTTTACTAATGATCTCTCTAATCAAATAGTAGTGTCTGAGTACATGTTTGAACTTCTGATGAGACCTCAGTTCTTTCACCTGCACTATAGCCCCGTTGTTGTCACAATACAATTGCACTAGGTCAGCAATGCTCGAAACCACACCAAGTTCCATGATGAACTTCTTGATCCAATCCACTTCCTTTATCACTTCTGAAGCTACAATGTACTCTGCCTCTGTTATCGAATCTGCAGTCGTCTCCTATTTGAAATTTTTTCAACTGTCTGCACCACCATTCAGTGTGAATACATATCTGAACTGGGATCTGGAGTCATCCTTATCAGATTAGAAACTGGCATCAGTATACCTGCTTACCACAAGATCACCTTCTTTATATACCAAGAAGACATCCTTAGTTCTTCACAAGTACTTAAGGATATTCTTGAAAGCCACCCAATGACCCTTACCAAGATCCGATTAGTATCTGGTCGTAACACTTAGAGCATACGATACATCAGGTCTAGTACATAACATAGTGTACATGATTGATCCTATAGTCAAAGCATAAGGAATCAAACTCATGTGAGTCCTCTCATCTTGTGTCTTTGGATACATAGATTTAGAGAGTGTAATCCCATATACCACGAGAAGATAACCTCTCTTGGACTGCTTCATGCTAAACCTCTTTACCATCTTATCTATGTATGTAGACTTAGAAAGACCAAGCAACCTCTTAGATTTATCTCTGTAGATTCTTATTCCCAAAATATAAGTTGTTTCTCCAAGTTCATTCATAGAGAAGTTCTTAGCTAATCAAATTTTGACTTATTGAAAAGTTGAGACATCATTTCCTATTAGCAATACGTCATCTACATACAGTACAAGGATCTTATACACGCACGACTCATCTAGATTTTGTGAGAAACCAAACTCTTTTATTGTCTCATCAAATCGGATATTCCAACTTTTGGATGCTTATTTCAATCCATAAATGGATTTCTGAAGCTTGCATACCTTTTCTCCATTCATGGATATGAAACCATCAGGTTGTGTCATATACACATCCTCGGTTAGGTTTCCATTAAGGAAAGTCTTCTTCACATCCATTTTTCATATCTTATAATCATAATGAGCGGCAATGGCTAGGAGTATCCTAAAGGATTTAAGCATAGCTACTGGGCTAAATGTTTCGGCATAGTCAACACCTTGCCTTTAACAAGCCTAACTTTATGGGTAACTACATTACCCTCCATGTCAGTTTTCTTCTTGAAAACCCATTTGCACCCTATGGGTTTTATCCTTTTATGTGGCTCAACCAAAGTCCATACTTGGTTTTCAAACATGGAATCCATTTCGAATTTCATAGCTTGAAGCCATTTGCCAGATTCTAAACTCTTAAGAACCTCTTCATAGGTAGTAGGCTCATCATCTTTTATGAGCAATACGTCGTTAAGTTCACTTATGAGAAATCCGTATCTCTCAGAAACATGACGTATCATACCTAACCTACGAACTTCTTATGTGTCAGAAGGTTGAACTGTTATTTCATCTTCATGAACAATAGCCTCGGGTCCAAGCAGTTGATCTGCGTCTATTTGAGCATCTTGAACTTCCACAAGTTCAATTTTGCTCCCACTTTCTTCTCATAGAAGAAACTCTTTCTCTAAAAAGACAACATGTTTTGAACCAAACACCTTTTGTTTCGAAACATGGTAGAAGAAATATCCTAGTTTATCTGACTGAATCCACTTCACATAAGGAGGATAACCCCAAACTTTCATATGAGAAAGATATAGCTTTTTTCTAGTCCATATCTCATATGGAGCAACATTAACTGATTTGGATGGGACTCTGTTTAATACATAAACAGAAGGTTCGAGTGCATTCCCCCAAAAGGATTTTGGTAAATCTGGTAAACCCATCATAGACCTCACCATGTCTAACAAGGTTCGGTTTCTCCTCTGAGCCACACCATTGTGTTGTGGCGTGTAAGGTGTAGTCCACTGGGACAATACATTATCCCTTAGATAATCCAAAAACTCTTGGCTTAAGTATTCACCACCCCGATCAGATCGAAGTGATTTAATACTTCTCCCAAGTTATTTCTCAACTTCATTTATGAATTTATCGACATGATTTAATGCTTCTCTTAAATTGTTTCTCATCTTCATTTCTGAATTCTTTGAACCTTTCAAAGGCTTCAGAGTTGTATCTCATAAGATACATATACCTATATCGAGAATGATCATTGATAAAGGTAATGAAGTATACAAAACCACCTTTGGCATGTATGAACATCGGACCATATACATCAATATGTATTAGGTCTAAAAGTCCACTAGCTCGTTCATGCTTTCCCTTAAAGGGTAACTTAGTCATCTTGCCTAATAAGCAAGATTCGCTTGTGTCATATGATTCATAATCAAATGACCCTAAATTACCACACTTATGTAGTTTAGATATGATATGGCCAAGGCAAAAATGCCATAGGAAAGACGATTTCACATTATCTCGTTTTATTCTTTTATTATTATTGATATTTAGAACTGGATTAGACATATCGAATATGTATATACCATTACACAATCTACCCAAAGCATATAACATTCTATTCAAATAAATTGAACAACCAATGTTACTGAAATTTAAATGGAATCCAGCATTATTAAGATTAGAAACGGACATTACAATTTTATTCAAAGTAGGTACATAAAAATAATTGTCCAATTCTAATACAAGCCTACTAGGGAGCGTCAATACATATGTGCCTACAACAAATGCAACAACTCTTGCTCCATTGCCCATTGTAGGTACGACTCTTCCTTGTTGAGTTGTCTACTATTCCTGAGGCCCTGCATGTCAGTACAAATGTGTGAGCCACAACTGGTATTTAATATCCATATGTTGTTATTAGAAATAGTATGAATATCAATAACATAAATATCTGAAATAGATGAGGTATCAGATGCCTTCTTCTGCTTCAAGGAATCCAGATAGGCCTTACAGTTTCTCTTCAAGTGGCCATCCTAAAAGGTTCCGATCAGGCATCTCATACATAATATATATCAAATATATGCAACAGAAAATAAAACAGAACCTCAAAACCCAGATCTACTCATGCATATAGATATAGAAAACAAAAACATGAAGTGTAAGATGTTTATATACCTTTCTGACAATCTCCTTTGTTCTTTAATCTTCTCCGCGTTGGGTTATCATAAACCACAACGATCAACATAGATCGTCTCTAATGAAAGTCCACACGAAGATAAAAGGATGAAACCTCACTAGGAAATGGCTAGAATTCTTTCTTTGTGCTAGCAAAGACAAGAACTCTTATGAGATTTAGAGAGAAAAAGAGTGTGTGTATAAGAAAGAACCTTTTTTATGTCTTACATAAGATGCATGAAAACCATCTCTATTTTCTGCACCTTTTGGCCTTCCATAACTCCCATCCCTAATGGAGAGTAATGGGAAGTTAATGGTCATGAATAGCATGCATTAATGGAAGTTATGGGAAGTTAATGACCCTGAATAGCATGCATTAATAGAAGTTATGGGAAGTTAATGACCATGAATAACATGACTTAAAAGAATTTTTGGGAAGTTAATGACCAAATTGGCAGCCAACAACACTTGTTTCTAATCCATTCCATGCAACGTTTTCTACCACAATCACATTGCGATACAATCCCAAAACACTCTCTCATATCTTGAATCACCGTTCAAACCCATTTTACTCATCCTTCAGATCTCTCATATGTTTGACCCATTAGGTTCTTGGTTATGTTGGCCACTTGAATTAATACTTAATTCAAGTAGGTCAAGAGTGGTATCTAGCAACACGTCATGACCTCCAATTGACCAAAAAGTCAATGGTTTGACTACAAACCCTTCCATATGTAATGTTGCCATGCAATTCGTCCTTTCCCTATCTATACCCCACTTGGTTCAGAGTATGGTCAGGATTAATGATATCCCATGTAACATCCCATTCCCATACTAAGGGTTAGAACCTAAAATTTTGGTACATATGAGATCAAAGAGAGATTGAGAAAAGTGCAATTCATGCTCATGCATAACGCCGGCATACACGTATATGAATTTGATTATTGCACACATTAAAATAATTATTTATGCACTCAATTGACATTTTTCAGGTATAAATGGTTGGTTTAATGTGAATATGATATGAATTATGGTTTTGTGTCTTAAAAATTGAGTGGGAAAGTATAAGTAGAGAATTATAATTTTTGGTAAAAATTTGGGAATTTTCTAAAAATTAAGGCTATTTTTAGACTAGAAAAATGTCTGGTGGCAGAACAATTGGTGAATAGTAGTAGAATTTGGAGTCGAATAGCAATGGAAATTTTTATATATGACATTAGGATTTAATGACAAGTGTCATTAAAAATTGGGAGTCAATTGGATTAGAAATTGGAGACAAAATGGACTAGTTATTAAAGTGGTCTAAATGGAACCATGGGGAGGTGACATGTGGCAAGTGACACTTGTCACTTGCCTTGCCACACACCTCACCCACGATTGTTTACCTAATTGAAAAACCATTTTATGGTCTTTCACCATGATTTTCGTTACATGCTTCTTCATTTTCTCCTTCTCCATTCTTTTCTCTCAACCACGCCAGTCACTCTCTCCCACCTTCATCAATGTTAAATCTTGCTCTCTTTGTTCACATGCTACTTCATTTCTTTGTCTTTTTCACCTTGCTACTCAAAGACCCAACCTATTCCTCCTTGAAAATTGATGATCATGGAGATTAAAGAGTTAGGGTTTAATGGTGATTTTGAAGATCTTGAAGCTAACTCAAGTAAGTAGCATATTGTTCCTTATTATTTGTTGAATGAGATATGTATGATGATGGGTTATTTTATCACAAAATGGTGCTTTATATATATGATGGAATGTGGTTGATGAAATGAGCAAATAATTATCTTACCTTTACATATATGATGATTGATGTTCATAAGATGTTGTAGTGATGATTTAGTGATATAAGGATCGTCAAAATGATGTAGAAATTGTACATAAAATTTGACTGATAAATAGAGTTTCATGTTCTATTTTTGATGGAGAAAAACGTGGATCATTAGTTGTTTTAGGAATGGATTGGATTGGGTATGGAAGTTAAAGAAAAGGCAAGTATAGTGTCTTGAAAAGAGAAGTAGTAGGATGAAAGTTTAGAGACAAATAGATAACGGTGTTTAAAGTGGATGGAATAGGTTAGCTGTAACAATTCCACTGAATATGCTTCTGTAATTTAGCCATAACTTATTATGTCTGTAAGGCCCCGAACCTTTTTGGTTAATTGAGGTACTGTTCATGATTATTCAGGTATAAAATTATTGAAATGAATGA
>JAOSBM010138603.1:0-15539 GCA_027568955.1 Erythroxylum tenue | reverse complement strand
CTACCAGACAATGTGAGCTTGGAGGAAGGGGCAATGTGTGAGCCATTGAGTGTTGGTGTTCATGCTTGTCGTCGAGCTAATGTTGGTCCAGAAACAAATGTGTTGGTCATGGGAGCTGGACCGATCGGACTCGTTACGTTGCTGTCAGCTCGTGCTTTTGGAGCACCTAGAATCGTTATTGTGGATGTTGATGACTATCGTTTATCTGTTGCCAAGGATCTTGGTGCTGATGAGATTGTTAAAGTTTCAACAAACAGTCAGGTTTGTACTGTATGTTTAATCAAACTCAAAGTTATACAAACTCATTTTCATGATTGTGTTCTTGCTGTTAAATGCTATGAATCCAATCTGGAGTTTTACAGGATGTAGCTGATGAAGTTCTGCAGATACATAAAGCTATGGTCTCTGGAGTGGATGTTACCTTTGATTGTGCAGGCTTTACCAAAACCATGTCCACAGCTCTCAGTGCCACTAGACCAGGTGGTAAAGTTTGTCTTGTTGGGATGGGACATAATGAGATGACCATCCCACTTACTCCAGCTGCTGCAAGGTAGTTGAGAATGAATCTTCTGTTACTATTCACAGGTTTTTCAAATCATAACCTGTGACAATGTTCACTTGTTACTTTCACCATCTCCACTAACTCCTGCAAGTCTTTTAACTACTACTGCTCTGCAGGGAGGTGGATGTTATCGGTGTTTTCCGGTATAAGAACACATGGCCACTATGCCTAGAGTTCTTGCAGAGTGGTAAGATTGATGTGAAGCCCCTGATAACTCACAGGTACGGATTCTCTGAGAAGGAGGTTGCAGAAGCCTTCGAAACTAGTGCTCGTGGAGGCAATGCCATTAAGGTGATGTTCAATCTGTGAAATTTATCTGCAGACTCGCAAGCTCAGAACTGCTTCATAAAGGGTCTTTTGGATCAGAATAAAATCCATAAACAGATGATATACTTTCATATGTCACATTCACGGTGTTAAGATTATACCCTTTAGATGTATTTGAAACTCTATAACTTGATTATATATGATATATGTATTCAAAGGTGCTATCTTTATAGCTGCTGAATTGATTCGTTAAGTCGTTTTTTCGACATACGTAATTTTCATTATAAGTGAAAAATCTTAATATAAGAGGTTTCACCATGTCAGGTATGAGTAATGCTTTCAAAACCGGACTGAAAATTAAACCAGTAAGATAAGAAGTTTAAGGTTTAAAATGTTCAACTGATATTAGAACATTATAAATTTAGTTAAATATTAAATAAAATTTAAATTTTAACATATGATTAAAAAAATCGTTCTTATTCACGATTTTTAATAATAAAAATTACTAAAGTAGATTAAATCGGAAAATAAAAAACTAAAAAATCCATTAATTCAAGATTTTTACAATTAAGTCGATCAAATCGGTTAAATTTTTTAATCATTCGTTAAAAACAAAAGTCGGCCTAATTTATAAAAATCTTATCTTTTATGTATATTCTATATCTATATGTATATATATATGTATATATATATTGGTGAAATATATAATCATTATTATTGTTAAATTAAATCGCCTGACAAGTTATTAAAATAATTCATAATTAAATAATTTATTCAATAATTCATATATTTTATTTAAATAATGAATACTACGAACTCAAATTTTTAAACCTTTTAAATTGAATCCAATAATAGGAAATCCAAAAAAAGGTGACAAAAAAAAAAGGGTTGATGATTAAGGACCCTCGTCTTATCCACCGCTAGTGCTGTGCTGTATCGTCTTATCCCTTAAGGACCCTCGTCTGCGTTCATCTTCATCTACTCTACTGCTTTGCAACTTACCAAGAGAAAGTGATCGTACAAGTCTACAGTTTCTACGTTTAGTGACATGGGCAAAGGAGGGATGTCAGTTGATGAAGAAGAAAACATGGCCGCTTGGCTTGTTGGCGTCAACACCATCAAGGTTCAAGCTTTCAGTCTCCCTCCTCTTGGTACCTCTCCTCTTGTTGAAAAACCATTTCACTAGTACATATGTGAATCTGCTTTTTGATTCTTAGAACCCTTTTTCCTGATTTATTGAAACTGCTGTTTTAATAACTTGTATCAGGACCTAATGATGTTAGAGTCAGGATGAAAGCTGTAGGTATCTGTGGAAGTGATGTTCACTTCCTCAAGGTAGCTTCATAACCCGAATTCTGTTATTCCGCAACTAAAGTTTCTTAAAGTAGTATTTGAATGGTGATCTATGTTCTTCAGACGTTGAAGCTTGCAGATTACGTCGTGAAAGAGCCAATGATACTGGGACATGAATGTGCTGGTATTGTAGAAGAGGTTGGGACTCAGGTTAAGAACCTTGTCCCCGGAGATAGAGTAGCTCTGGAACCAGGGATCAGTTGCAACCACTGTTATCTCTGCAAGACCGGTCGTTACAATTTGTGCCCGGAGATGAGATTCTTCGCTACTCCACCTGTTCATGGTTCACTTGCCAATCAGGTCAACGTCTAGGAAACTTGAAAATCATACGAAACTTAATGTTGGTATCTTCAACATTTACTGGCACAATCGAATCAGATGAGAATAGATTTCTTGTTGGCTGACAGGTAGTGCATCCTGCAGAGCTCTGTTTTAAACTTCCAGACAATCTGAGCTTGGAGGAAGGAGCTATGTGTGAACCTTTAAGTGTCGGTGTTCATGCTTGTCGCAGAGTTAACGTTGGTATAGATACTAACGTGTTAGTGTTGGGATCTGGACCTATCGGTCTTGTTACACTACTAGCAGCTCGTGCTTTTGGAGTACCTAGAATTGTAGTTGTGGATGTAGACGACTACCGTTTATCTGTTTCCAAGAATTTTGGAGCTAATGAGATTGTCAAAGTGTCAACCAATATTCAGGTTTGTTCAATCAATCTATTACGCCTGAAACGAGCTAAACTCTTTATTTGTTTGCTTCAAGATAGCAATTTTTGCAGGATATAGATGAAGAAGTGAATCTTATACATAAAGCTATGGGAGGCCGAGTAGATGTGACTATTGATTGTGCAGGCTTGAACAAAACCATGTTCACCGCCCTCAGAGCCACCGCAGCAGGCGGTAGAGTTTGCCTTGTGGGGATGGGCCACAATGAGATGACTTTACCGCTTACTCCAGCTGCTGCTAGGTACTTACTTTGATTAGAACCTTAAATATGAGATCAAAGAAGAATTCTGAAATTTGCTTCCTTTGGTTGTTTGATAGGGAGGTCGAAGTGGTGGGTGTATTCAGGTACACAAATACATGGCCTCTGTGCCTGGAGCTTTTGAGCAGTGGTAAGATTGATGTGAAGCCTCTTATAACACATAGGTTTGGTTTCAATCAAAATGAGGTTGAAGAGGCCTTCGAAACCAGTGCTCGTGGAGGTAATGCCATTAAAGTTATGTTCAACCTGTAAAATGGTAAAGCTGCTGCCAAAGGGATGGAGAACATGATTTTGCAAATGCCACCCAAAGATGTAAGAATTAAAGCACCAGGAATAATGTTGTTTCTGTAATGTAAATATCCAGAAACAGGTTCGGAAATACCATCAATATGTATAGGTGATGCAGCAACGAAAGCAATAATAAATGCATAATCGAACCATCCACTGTAAATATTCTTCCGGATAATTTCAATTCAGTTCTTTTCTCTCTGCTAAAATTTCATACATAGTTTACTTGGCATGTTCTTGAATTGTATGTATGAACCTGAATTGATACGGTTCTCTAGCATTCACACCTTCACATTCTATCGCTTCCTCCACATGGAGAGCATAAACCCTAAGGAGCAGAATACCAATGTTCCAGAAAGCATCTGGTGAAGAAGAAGCATATCACAAAGCAAACAACTTTGAAAGATGTTATCATCTTCGTATTGGATCAACCGAAAGAATGTTCTTAATACTGGAGTAAAGGCACATAATGAACAAACTTCTACCGTAATGACGAGTCCTTTTAACCATTACAACTTTGATTAGGGCCACGGAACCCTTCTTTTTATGACTCTGGCACATGCTAACACTAGAAAATCAAAACTGGAATTTTGTACTTGTAACTTATCCAGCGAACTTATGGACTAAAATAAATGGAATATGATCTGATAACTGAACATTGAAATACATTATAATACATTAAGCCGTAGTCATGTGGAAGTAGCCGTTGATTCAGATATGCAATTCCATACTCTTACTTGACCAGTTCCATCCCCAGTGAAAAAAAGACCACTAGGACCCACATGAATGGCCCGAATCTCCTGCTTCGCAAAAATTTTACCTCTTTCCGAAAAACTGGTCAAGAACATACAAATATCAAAATGAAGAATGGTATGCATTGAATCAAATTACAGGGTTAAAGGAAAAAGAAGACGATTGAAACTCCAAATCTATAAAGAAAACAAGGAAACAGAATAAAACAGTAAGCAAATCTGAATATACTCACGAAGGCAAATCATAGAGGCGGACTGAATTATCATTACAAGAACACAGCAACAAAGGTTTCCCTTCTAAATCATGCATCCCACAAAGTGTAAGCAGTCCCTGCAGCAGGCAAGCAATGGTATCATTAGCATGCAACCCAAGTGATTCTGTAAAATCAATTGCATGAAGAATGTGAAGAAAATGACAAGCTTATTTACACAACCAAAAGAGGCAAATTTCCTGATTAAACTTCCTACATCCTATTTGTCATCATAATTAAGCATCCGCTCTACTCTGATAGAAAAGAAATTTGAATTATATTTGAAACCCTTTTTCATGGATCAATATCCTACCATTATTTTTCTGGATCAAAATGAAACATCAGTTTCATCAGAAACAGTGAGACTGAAAAACCTTGCTATAAAAACACACCAGAAAGCTATAAAACATCATGCCTAGTTCTACTGGTGTATGAATGCTCACAGTTATGAAGTCATGAAATAATGCATCAAATGTGAAAAGGTGCTCAGCATCTGAAAGCAGAAACATGATACATCATCGACACACTACAATTCAATTGATTTTGCATGATAAAGAGCAGTTGAAATTGCATAACTTACATGTTCCTCATTATGGGTGTATGTTACCTCCAAGGTTCCACTTTCAGTGGCAGCCCACACCTGAATAAATAAACCAAAAAAAAGGCAACTAAATCAAACAGGAACCTTCAGAAACTGCTTCTTAGATTAAAAAACATGTTCCACAAACCTTTATTGTTTGATCCAACGAACATGATAAAAGAAACTGTTCCCAGCATAGAACAGACATTACGACTGAAGTGTGTTCAGAGAGGGTCTGTATACATTGCAAAGTATCAAGACTCCAGACCTGAAAGGAGATACAAGAATATAATTATATTATACCAAGCATGTGCAAAATCCCAAAATTAGCACAAAAATGTCAATAAACAATTTACTCTTATAGAATGGTCCATTGAACCAGAGAAAAGCCTGTTGGCACCAACGACCAGGGAAACAACTGCCATAGTGTGACCCTTAAGTGATAAAGCTGGCTCAAAATTGTTGGTGCTTGCATTAAACTTCCACACCAATATTGCCCCATCCTGTACAGGAAGACATATCTTTACACATTCATTGAACAAAAACAAATAGTAGAGAAGAGGAAGAGTAGCAATTGAATGAAGTATGGGAAACAGATTTATCAACTTCTTTGTATTAAAAATAAAACATTCCTGCAATTCAAAAAAGAAAATCAAATTCTAAGTTTTCAAAGAGTAGGAAATTAGCGTACCAAAAGTAAAAAATTCTAAAGACCGTAATCATGCAGTAGCATCAGTTAGACATGGACACAATTTTTAGTAAATGGAAAACAAATATGATTTGTAGCTTGGCCAGAAAGTTCAGTAGGTTACCTGCGTACCAGCAAACAGCAAATCGTTACCCGCAACCATAGCATAAACTTGGCCAACTGGTCCATTGAGACTCATCTCAGTCTTAGTTTGTGTATTCAATGCCTGCAAAATAGTTATCTTTTGAAGAGCCGCCACTGAGGTAATAACATTATACAAACTGCTACAGGATTACACATCTACAACCAAATTCTTGAAGAGCCAAGAACAATAAAAGCAACATAAAACTCGTGCCTAACCCTGACAAAATTCGGTATACCCACAAAAACCCATGGACCTTCAGCGATCAAGCAACCAACCTCACCTCCAAGATTAAATACACCTGCACACTGCAAAGGAACAAAAAATAAATTAGGAATGACCGTATTTCATCACAAATCAAATTTGAAAACTGGTAAGGTGAATAAAAGTTCAGTAATGCAACCTGACCAGACTGGCAATCCCAAACTCTCACAGTCTCATCTTGACTTCCAGTGTAAAGCATGTTCGACCCAGACGGCAAAGCAATCCCACTAACAAGCTGCAGTGCATCAATATCAACCCAACCCAAGTTAAAGAAATAACATTGAATCCGAAAATCCTTAAAAATAAAAAAAAAAGCATAAAACTTTCACTATACTACCTTTTGATGACCTTCAAGCTGAGTTAACAAAGAGAAACCATCACCCAAGCTCCAAGAATGAAGAAACCTACACTTATCCCCATAACTACAATTCCCTTGAACCCAATAATTACACAATTTCTCCGTCTTTGTCACTATCCTATTATTCCCAGGACGACCCCATCTGGATCCATTATTAAAATTTGGACTTATCCTCACCGAGGGAGGCCCCGAGGACCCGGCATCATAAGAAAGCCCACGCTTCGATGGCCCGCGGCCGTTGACTGTGGTCTGCGGTGGTGTAGACAATTCACGGTGGAGAAACTGACAGGGAAATCGATTACACTTTCCCGCTCTCCAATAAGAGCAGACTTTTTGTTGCTTCGACTCGTTACCTGATTGGTTACCCAGTCTATGAAACACACGACTATTGCCTCCGCGTGCGTCAAAATCCATCGAACCAATGGATCAAGAGAAAAACAAACACTACCCAATCTGAAACTAAGTGAAGCTCGCTTCTTTAAGGTAAAGAAATCAACGATCGTGTAGTCGAGTCTGATCATGAAAACAAAAGAAACCCTTAATTACAATCGTGTATCTACAGTGTTCCTATCAATCTGCGGATCAAATTCGTTTCCTTGTGGAGAAATAAGGAATTGGGAATTTGAAACCCTAATTTACAGCAGAACGTGAGTTTCCGGTCCTTCTCTATGCTGAAGTAGAAGTAAGACGGCGGTAACACTGTAGAGGGAATGAACACGTCAGCTTTACAATAATGAATAAAATTACGATAATGCCCTTAATCAATTTCTAATTATTCCCCATATATTTATTAATTTAAAGGTTTTTATTATTTTAAAAATTTTAAAATTGTGATTAAATATTTTTCATTTTAATAACCCCACAGATAATATATTAAATTTATGAATAGATTAACATTTTTTGAATATTTTTATTATTTGTAGTTTGAGCTGATTGAAACTCTAGTTGAACTTGAATTCTTTAGTATATTAGGAGACATGTATTATTATGTCAAAAAGAGATATTAAAATATTATTCATCCAATCATAATATATTATCAACAACTTTCTTTTATTTAAAATAAAAGTCGTTTTAAAGATATTTTAATTATTCAAAATAAGTGTCGTTAGTGACTTTTCATGCATGATTATAATTTTACTTCCAAAATTATCTTTTAATTTCTTTCACATCCTAATTACACAAATTATATTTTCAAAGCACTTCAACATTCAATTAATAAAAGTATATCAAACATTTTATTAATTTTTTTAATAAGTATTCATTTCTTTAAAACGACTTTTATTTAAGATAGGAGGGAGTATTTTTTTATCACTTACCTATTCCTTTTTTCTTGTACTAATTACAAAAGCACCCACTTTTTCATTTAAAGGAACGTAATCAACTGTTACCAAAATTGTTGTTCCCCCGTTCCTCTTATAGCCGACTCATTTATTTTTATCTCTCCTAATTAATAAACGGAGTGGATATAAAGAAAACAGGATCATCAATTTTGGGAACAGGTGAATAAGTCCCCACTCAAACAACAATGCATACATAATGGGAAGTCATTGAAGAATGAAAAGTAATGAACGTGAATCAATTGGTCGGGACTTTGTAATGAACATTGAAATGAAGAGCATTACACTGCAGAAAATAACTAACTGGCAAGCTTAAAAGCATCAATGAAGAGGCCATAAGTGAATCCCATCTTGAAGTTGTTGAGAAGAGCGACTGGGAATGTTACCTTTGGTCTGCTGTAATAGAACTTGGTGACATACTCAGTCAACAGAACACACACAACTGCTGCAATAACATCGTTTACTCCTAAAGCTCCAAAAGACAAGGAGATTGTCTGTGCCACATAAAACCCACCCAACAAGGAGATCCCACCAAAAAGTGCCCTCCTTGAAGGACTTTGAAAGTACCTTCTCGATCGCTCTGGTACAGTTCTGATGATGTCCACTAGTCTTCTACGTCCTTCATTGTCCTGAGCAGCTCGAATACTCAAACGCCCACTTGAGGGTTTGAACACGAATCCGCCATGTTTTCCAACTCTTCTATAGGATGTTAAGCTTAATCCGGAGAAGGGTACAGTAGGAATCGAACTCAGAGACTGTGCCATTAAAGATTGGAACTTTGCTCAACCAGAACACCTACCCACGGACAAAAAGAGTCTGAACAACACAACCCCATGAGATTCACATAAAGACAAACACCTTACCTTCATAATCAGAGTTCTCGCAGAGATAGCCAAATTGGGGGATTTCAAGGAAAGGGTGATTCAGGACTGAAGAAGTCCAAGAACGGTGACTTTGCCTACCTACGGATACAAGACCAGAAGCTTTACAACGTCCATCCACCATTCAGTATCAGCGATGACGACGCTTGTAAACCACAGAGAAGGAGCGTCTAGTGACCCATCAAAAGGAAAGGCTTGGGCTTTCACAACCAGAAATAGAGACGCCTGAATTGTAGAAGAAGGCTTACTTTGAATTGGACCAGACCAGACCAAACGTTTGATATATGAGACTTTTTATTTTTATTTTATAAAAAATAATTTGAATTTTTATTTTGATCTTTTGTTTTTGGTTTCTTTCATTTTTTATAACGCTTTTAAATTTTATTACCTATGAGATCTATAAAAGTTAGTTTTTTATTTTTATTTTTAAAATAATACTATTAATTAACCATATATTATTTAGTTATTTAATATTAATTAATAATAACTAATATAATATCTAATTACTTTAAATTTAATATTTTTAAAATTTAAATATTTAAAAATATATTAATTTCAAATAGGATTGGTTTACATAATTAAGGTATACATTAACAAATAGATATTAGTTTATAAATAGAATTTTACTTATTTAATTATTTATTTTAATAAAATATAAATATTCAATGAAAGATTAACATAATATTATTTACTTATAAAATTATCATTCTGAATTTTATTTAATGCTTAATTATTATCAATAATAAAATTATTGTCACTTCTGCATGTAGGTCTACCGTAAACAGCCTCTTTATTATGTAAGGATAAGGCTGCATATTATCAGACCCCCTCAGACTCCGCTTTATTGCTGAACTTCGGACTGAATGTGATGATGAATGATGAATAAAATTATAACTATATCAAAGTTAACAATTAAATATATTTTTGTTTAAAATCAGAAAATAAAAACTGAAAATCAAAACAGAAATGTAAAAGTGAAATCAAATTGTAAGAATTTTATTTTATTTTACTAATAATTCTTATTTTCATTTCTTGATTCTATTTCTATTTTGCAAATACAAATGAGAGAGAGAGAAAAAGAGGGAAAGAAAGAGAGCCAACCCACATTTGCATCAATATCTCCCTCATGCTTGTAAATGGTTTCTTTTTTTCTTCTTTTGTTCTTCTTCGTCTCCTGGGGGACTTGAACTCAAAATCTTGCAAATTGAATAACAGAAATGTCAAGTTACAAGCTTGTTGGCCTCCACCGTATAATTTGTTATTGTCCACCTCAAAACTTGCCTCATTTGAGGTGTTCATGTGATATGTAAGTTCTTCTATGGCGTTATCTAGCATTTGTCGTATCACCTATGTAGTGTAACGAGATCCTTTCGGCGTAACGGATAGGGACAGAATCCCCAAAAAACAAACAGGGCAAGTATTGATTGATAAGCCTATTCATAGCCCTCGTATCTGTCCATTTATTGGTCTTTCTCTGTTTAGATAGATGCCTTTCATTGGCTGTAGTGTTATTCTGTTCGTCATCTTCAACCTACCCACTTGTACGCAACTAAAATGCCTGGCTCAAGCATTATGCGTATCCTATACACACAACAAGCACTTCGCTTTTGCCACTGAACTCTTTTGTCGGACTAAAATCTGAAGAAGTTGAGATTGATACTATTCTTTGTTTCTTACCGTCTAAACATAGTTCCTTCCCAAAAAATCTTAAACTTAGATAACATGTCTACTCCTGTCTTCACTCCTTAAGCTAGTAAACAGACACTAAAACACACAAACGGAGGAAACAGTTAAAAGGGCCCTGTTTTTTGGATATAAGAACAGATTCTAAACAGTCATAGAGCTCCAACTAGATTCGGCTTATCCAGTCACCTCCTTTTATAACGGTCTTTATTATAAAGTATAAACCAGTGGTGAGAAAAACAGTGCTTTTTGACCTATCAGCTTAGGCTAAGGAAATTTTAAGTCTAAAATGATTAAAAATTAGTAAGACAGCTTGGGACACGGACAAATAGTGAAATACAGCTTACTCCCTTGTCACAAACACAACATTAAACGTCAAAGTCACTGCTACGATGTGTAATCTCACATTCATCGAAGATAAAAAACATCGTTTGAGGCAAACAGAACTTTAAATTCAAGGGGAAAAAAACAAAAGAGAAAAACAGGGGACATCGAGGGGGGGTTGGAGTTTGCTTCAAATATTTGAAAAGAGGAGACCAAAGAGAGCCCACACAGGACCTGGAGGGGCTCAAAATTTCTGCTCCAACGGCCTCTCCTTGTGGTCCTCTCTGTCTCTCTTTCTCGACTAACCAGGTCATTGTCTCTCTCTTCCTCTCTGTTTCTGCGTATCTGTACTTGCTTGTTTAGTTTGGTTGCGGGATTTGGAGATGTGGGTTCAATCGCTGGTGCTGATATTCATGGTTATTGGGAGATTTTGGGATCTGGGTTGTTCGAGTCGTGGGATGAGTTTGGTGGGTTAGGGTTAAAGTTGATATCTTTGTGTATGGGGATGTAGTACATGATGCTGATGGAACCTGTTTGTGGGTTTCTTTTCTACTATAACTGGAACCTCCTTTGAGCGTCGAAAGTTGGAGAAAATCAAAACTTTTGGTGAAAAAAGTGGGATATTTGGGTTTTGGTTTGATATACCCTTTTGTCATTTGAACTTGTTGATCAAAGACTCAGCTTTGTTACGATTCAATGTTTCTTCAGATCCAGGTGATCCAGCCAATGTTTGATGAAATTCCTGGTTTTGATTCGAAGATTTTAAGGCTATAGTGGAGGCGACGTATTGCCTAGATACATAGTACCGTATTCGTCACCATAAGCGAGCGTCGCTTTCCTTCTGCGTCTTTGGAATGCGGCCAGAAGAAGCTTCCTCGAGGGTTTTGTTTTGGTCAACGGTTATTTCAGCTAAATTCTAGATTTTTGACCTACTATTCTTCTCTGTTAACTTACTTTTCTCTTCCCATTTTTCTCAAAAGTTGTTCACATACACAGCCCTAAAACTAGAGAATCATCTGTGTGAACTCTGATTTGAGACCTTTGGCTGATTTGAGGAGTTAGATTTTGGTATGGCTGCTGCCAAGAGTAACAGCCATAATGAATTGCTTAAGCAGCCATCCAATTCTTACATAATTTCAAGCTTAAGTGGATCCATTCTGGACACCAACCAAACCTCAAGCTTGAACGATAGGTATGTTCTTGGAGAGCAGCTGGGTTGGGGACAGTTTGGTGTTATTAGAGGATGCACGGATAAGTTAACCGGGGAGGTATTGGCCTGCAAATCTATTTCAAAGGATAGATTGGTAACCTCTGATGATGCTAGAAGTGTTAAACTTGAGATTGAAATAATGACTAGGTTATCTGGGCACCCAAATGTCGTAGATCTGAAGGCGGTTTACGAGGATGAAGATTATGTTCATTTGGTAATGGAACTTTGTGCAGGAGGTGAGCTTTTTCATCAACTGGAAAGGCACGGACGGTATCGCGAGGCTGATGCTAGGGTTCTATTCAGGCATCTGATGCAAGTGATTCTGTATTGTCATGAACTTGGGGTTGTTCATAGGGATTTGAAGCCAGAGAATATCCTCTTGGCTACAAAATCCTCCTTTTCTCCAATTAAATTGGCAGATTTTGGCCTTGCGACGTACATCACACCTGGTATATTATTTCATACTATTTGTAGCTGTGTGTATTGTGTTTCTGGAGATCAAGCTTTGAGTTTTAACTGTTTCTATAATTGCTTCTGTTCAAACAGGGCAGAGTTTGCATGGGACAGTTGGGAGTCCTTTCTACATAGCTCCTGAGGTATTGGTAGGAGGCTATAACCAGGCTGCTGATGTTTGGAGTGCTGGCGTTATTCTTTACATACTCCTCAGTGGGATGCCACCATTTTGGGGTAAGACTAAATCACATATTTTTGATGCGGTGAGGGCAGCTGATCTTCGGTTCCCATCTAATCCGTGGGATCACATAACGGAATCTGCTAAGGAGTTAATCAGGGGGATGCTTTGTACCGATCCCTTGAAAAGGCTTACTGCTCAGCAGGTTTTAGGTAGGCCTTTTCTTTTCTTTTCTTTAGTTCCACTATCAGACATTGGACTCGATTATGTTGGATTGCTTACTTTGGTTTCATGTTGATTCAACCTGGTCCGCAGATCATTCCTGGATGGCAAACGATGGTTTATGCTCTGGAGAACTTAGTCAATATGACAGAGAAAACTCTGAAGAATGGAATGTGGGTGGCAGCTCATTCTCTTCATTGGTGGCTAGAAATGAGGACATCAGCTTTGGGAATGGAGCATCATCAGTAATTTGTGATGATCAATCACCTACTTTTACACGTAGAGCATCCTTATCTCCGTTCTTAGTGGAACCATCAACTCCTTGCTTTATATCTGGTGGGTTTTCTTTCCGTAGCAGTGATGATTCCAAGGCCTTGGAATTGTCTCCGCCTGTATCTTCAATGCCTAGCTTTGCATTCTTCAGTCCCAGTTCTGACATTGAGCAAGGCACGTTAAACTTCTCAAGCAACAATGCCAGCATATTAGATGCAATTCACAGAGGTACTACACTTAACTTCTGGTTCTGTATTATAGTCCTCAGAGATTGAACATCACTTGATTTGGACTTTTAACAACCTGTATGTAGAGACAAGCTGGGAGAATCTTATATTGTCTGAGTCTTCTCTATGCTGCGGCTGTGAAGCCAGAGAAATGGAACAGAAGCCAGCCGAGATTAAGAGAGCCGGAGGAGCACTAGGTTCCAAGATGTTGGGCATACACAGTAAGAGGAACCGCACAATCGGCTTTGGAGAGAGCGATCAACTAGATTTCTTGGTGACGGAATCAGTAATCCGTTGGGCATCTTGCACAAATCTCCCAACTGCACCTTCTCTAAGGTCTTCCCTTGTCTGCTGATAAAAGAGAAACAACTGACCGGCTGACTCTAAAAGGGGATTGATTATGAAGTATGACAGTAGCTTGAAGTGCACGAAATAGTGTTCCCTCATGGTATTACGATTGTTAATTTATTCATGATGTCATGCTGCTTAAATCTGTTGTTTAGAGTTCATGTTTAGGCTAGTTCAAAATGGTTGGTGTGATGTTTATTTTGGTTCTGCTGGCTCCTAAGTGAGTTCTGGTGTAACCCATCGATCTGAGCTTTAGTCTTGTCACTCTTGTGTATAAAAGTTGGAACTTATTATGAAGTTTTCCAAGTTTCATACAACTAATTGCTGTACAAAAACAAGTTCACCCTTTTGCATTCCATGAATCTGAAGAAAATCTGCAGATATTATAGTAACTGCTAAGTTCATCTGCAGATAAGCTAGGATGATGCTTATCCTATAGTTTTAGCAATGGAGAGCTAGTGATGCATCAGATTCTAAGATGTTAACATCTCCATCGGGTGCCACTTGATCCTCCTCGAGGATTTATCGGGCCTCTGTTGCCCTTGTTTTGTTACTTAATTTGTTTTCGTCCTTTCCCTGTTATACCAAAAAAAAAAAAAAAGCTTAGCAGTGGTGGGATCTTTCATGTCAGAGACATTCAGCAGTAGTTTGATGCCATCAAACAGAATCTTTTAAGAGTTCCTGGTTGGCAAGTGGAAGCCAATTGGTAAGTGGGGTAGGCCAAAGTTGGTGGCTCGTGGTTGTGGTTGTGGTTGTGGATGCTCCTTGTTGCTAGCTCACGAAGATCCACTTAGTAGTGGTGCACTGGCATTGACTTGAGTTTGGTTTGGCAACAATCCACAATATTTTTTATTAAAAAAACTTCATATGATTTAGTAATTTGAATCCTATTTTTATAATTAAATTTAGTAGTCTATACAATCTATTTCATTATATATATATGTTGCCAAATATTTTTTATTAAAAAAACTTCATATGATTTAGTAATTTGAATCCTATTTTTATAATTAAATTTAGTAGTATATATATATAATGAAATAGATTGTATAGACTACTAAATTTAATTATAACAATAGGATTCAAATTACTAAATCATATGAAGTTTTTTTTTAAAAAAATATTGTGGATTGTTGCCAAACCAAACTCAAGTATATATATATAATGAAATAGATTGTATAGACTACTAAATTTAATTATAAAAATAGGATTCAAATTACTATATATATATATATATATACAGCAAAATAATAAATGAAGTATTAAGGTTTAACAACAAAATTATTAAATGATCATCGATTCTTCCAAGTTCTTTTTATTATATTCTAAACATAGAAATTAAAAATAATTTTCCTTAAATCCTTAAATAATATATACAAATTTAATCTAGTTCAAGACAAAATAAAGTTTCCATTATTTAAATTGTAGTTTATTGATTTTATAGGAATGAAAATAATATTTTAAAGAAAAAATTCTCAAATTTTATTATGAAGATAACTTATTAAAATAGTTGTAAGAATTGATAATCATTAAAAGGGTTTTTTTTATTGAGACTAAACAGTTTATAAAATAAGTATAATTTGTCGGATCCCGTTTCCGGAGCCCGACTGGGCGGAGACTTACACCTGTACTTAGACTTGATCGTGAATTAAGCTTGTACTCATCTTATTGCCATTGGACTACGGCTAAAACCGATCACTTACATGCATTAGAGCCAAATTCCTCAATTTATCCCCAACCATTACCAAATTGTTAGGGGAAGAAGATATGCATCTTAGGAAACTAATGGTTCAAGAATCACCTTATTTCGAGGTCGGATGAGGAAGTTATGCCCTAAACAATAGACCATGTTCATGTCCAAAATAAATTTTTGGACCTTTCTTGGCACAAATGTCATAACTTTTAATCTAGATGTCGGAT
>JAOSBM010138512.1:0-15585 GCA_027568955.1 Erythroxylum tenue | reverse complement strand
AAAGTAAGACGAAGTTACTGTTCACCCTATCGTCTTAGTTTGACTTTTTCCGTCTTAGTTTGACCAACTTCGTCTTATTTTTTTTCTTGTTGACGTCATCTTCGTCTTAGTTTTGCTGACGTCATCTTCATCTTAGTTTTGTTTTTGCTGACGTCATCTTCGTCTTAGTTTTTCTGCTCCCTTCTTCTTTTCCATTTTTGACCTTTTTAGGGGCTGAATCTTTCTTCGAGGTTTTCATTAAATTTGTAGATCTTGAAGTCCTCTTTTGAACCATTCAAATAACACCTCGATCCAATATCTGTAGGGAAAGTTATGATAATTTTCCCAACCTTGTTTCGTCTGATGATGTCACTTCATCTAAAAAATGATGTCATATAGTCTGATCCATTTTTGACCCATCTGATGAACGAATTTGCCTTCTACTTCTCATAAGAGTTGTATCTCTTGAATTCTTCTTTCCAACCAGCTAAAGAACACCTCGATCCGATATCTGTAGGGAAATTTATGGCAATATTCCCAACCTTGTTTTGTCTGATGACGTCACTTCGTCTCAAAAATGACGTCATATCGTCTGGTGTGTTTTTGACCTCTCATATGAAAGAATTTGCCTTTGTGTTCTTCATAAAAGTTGTCGCTCTTGAATTCCTCTCGAACCCTCTAAGGAACACCTCAATCCAAAATTTTTACAGAAAGTTATGGTTGTTTTCCCGAAACAAGTTTAGTATTATTGAAGACAAAAACATGTTTGATTCTTTTGGCCATAACTTCTTTTCTAGACACCCGATTGACTTGATTCTCGGACCATTGGATTCGTAAGCCTTTTATCTATATCTCCACAAATAATGGAAGCTATCTGAATTGAGATAAGAAAGATTGAGTGAAAAGAGTGGGATGGGTACAGTGAATGTGTTCTTGAGTATTATGAACTGGTGATATTCCACTGAACATACTTCAGTATTTTGATGATATCGTGATCTGTAGAAATCCAAATGAGATGATTTTTGAATTGTGGTAAACTACAGAAATAGAACTACAAAGTATCTGAAGGAAGTGAATTGTAATTCAGTTCCTAAGACTTTCAAGTTTTGGATGAAATTTGTGCACAGTATACTGTTTTGGACAAGAGCAGTCCAAAAATGTTTGAAGAATATCTTTTGAATCACTGAACCAAAGTGAATGATGTTGGTGGCATTAGAAATGTAAGACAATGGAGGACATTTTCTAAAAGAAAGTGTTATGCAAGTTTGTTCAAGGGTATTTTTGGCAAGACACTTAAGTTTAAAAGAACATAAGCTTATAAGGAAGGATAAAATGGATTTTTTGGATTCATTAAAGGCATAATTGTCTTGCTTATAAATAAAGGGGAAAACATGAATGAGAAGATTAAAGAAGAAGAAAAATGTGTGGAGGAGAAAAGAGATAAGAGAGAGAAAACATGAAAAAGAATGAAAGAGAGAAAGAAGAGAAACGAGCTAGGATTTCATTTGTGCTAGCCCTCAAGAAAGATTTTGAAGTTGTTCAAGAAGAAAAAGGGTAGAGGAAGAGAAGAGCTTCCTTTTAAGCTAAGGATCCCTTCATTTGGTGAAGAATGAAGGCAAGATCATTTTGAAACTTTGGGATTTTTGAAAAGATTTTAGTTCATGAAGTTTAGAAGATGTTTGGGTTTAAGTATTTTGGAACCAATTTTAGTGTTTGTGCTGTGAGGGATTTTTAATTGAAAACCCTATTGAGTGGGATTTATGTTATTGTATAAAGGGATCAAAAGGGACAAGAGGAACAAGAGAAGAAGCATTTTGAGCAAGTCTATAAGCAAAGAAATAAAGGTGGGTACATGTTTATGATAAAATCTATAAGCCACTACTGTTTTCTTTAAATCAACGAAATTTTCTGATTTCATTTGTATCATAAATGTTGCATTATAGCTTATGAATAATTTGTGAAATATGCTAAATGTTCGTTTCATGGTTTGAGTGATGATTTATGAAAAGTTATTTTGAAAGTGATATCTTTGAAAAGATGCATGTGTATGAAATCATGTTTTCAAGAATGATTTTCAAGATATACGTCAAGTGTATGAAAAGCAAGTTCTCAAGAAAAGTGCCATTTTGGGCAACAAGCTTACAAGATTTCAAAATATATGTGTTATGTGGGTTTGTGGTGGTCCCCTAAGTTAAGTCACGTGCACGTTGACCAAGTTAAAGGCTTCTCCCGCCTGCCCGCTAGTGGCATGGAGTTCCTTCATGGACTCCCATAAGTTCACGGCTACGCAAGACCATTAAATGAGATTGCGATAGTACGTTCTGTTCACAGCTACAGAGGACCCGTATGGGAAATGTGTAGTACGTTCTGTTTTGAATCCACCCAAACCATTCTGATGTGCTTATATATTTATGTTATGTGAACAAGTTTGATGCATTCATATTTTATAAGTTGTGAATTTTAACTACATGATAAGAATTTTGAAAAACAAGTATTTTACGATTCAATAAGATATTTTTCTATGACAAGAAAGATGTTTACAAGGTTTCTACTTATCTTTTTATTATAAATTGTTTCCCACGAGCTTTCAAGCTCACCCCCTTCCTGTCCCCACCTTCAGGTTTTAAGCAAGAGACGGAGTAAAAGGGAGTCAAGGCAGGCTTTAGCCACATTTTAGAAATTTTGTAGTTATTGTAACTTTTGAAATTTGAGATTTTGGATTATGTTGTATTTAAAGTTGTTCAAACCCTATTGCTTGAGTAATGAGATGGCAGATTTAAGTAGTTCAATTATGTATGTATGTTTACATTGTTTCCCTCGTAATGAGGTATCAAAGCCAAGAAGATAAATCGATGATGTTTAGGAAAGTCCATAGAAATAAGCTCACGTTTTTTCATCTGAAGTTGGGCTCCGGAAACGGTGCCCAACATATGTGGTATAAGAGCAAGAAAAGGTATGATTCATTTCTGAATAGTTAGATTCCAGAAACGGGATCCAATATATGTGGTATCAGAGCAAGAAAAGGTATGATTAGTTTCTGAATAGTTGGATTCTGAAAACGGGATCCAACAGTGAGGGTTCATAGGAATGACCCTATCAGGAGACCCACTCACGTTTTTTACTCCGGTCCGATTGTTGGGCTTAAGAAACGGGGCTCAACATTTACAATGAAGGATGGAAGGCCAACCCTAGATTTAGATGGAGAAATGAAAAGGGTAGAGCTTCAAATAGATTTCAACAAGGAGGAGGAGCTGGTACTTCCACTAAACAGTTCCCAAACTAGTCAAGGAGGACACCAATCAACTGCTTCACAACATGATGACTTTGATGAAAGTGGAAAGGAATTCGAACAATAATCAATTCAATGCCATAGCAAATCTGATTCAGTAGGATTCCTCCAAAACCGCTGCTCGATTTAATGCTTTGGAAAAAAAATGGAACAATGGGAAACCAAAGCAGAAAATATCAATTCATATGTCACTCAGTTGTCCAACAACATGAGTGAGAACCAAGCAAGAAGTAGTGGAACAATCCCTTCTAACATTATGATGAATCCAAAAAGCCTCAACGCGATTGCTGTTCGAAGTGGGAAACAAGTAAGGTTTGCTGATCAAGAAGAGGAAGCATGTGATGAGGAGATTGAGAGTGAAGAAGCACCTTTATCAAAGGAAAGAATCAAGAAATCCGAAAGTGTCAAGGAAGAATCATTATTGAAAGAAAGGAAATCGGCATCAAAGAACAAGGAAGCTACTTCCGAGATTTCAAAGGAAAAGGCACCAAGACAAGAGCATGGAGAACCAAGCAAGCTAGACGGCCAAGGTAAGGAGGTAAATCTTCAATACCTTCCTTTTCCAAATTCATATTTAATGAGCAAACGAATGACTAAAATTAAGCATGAAAAGGATATAATTGATCTATTTGGAAAAGTAGAAATCAACGTTCCCTTGTTTGATTTAGTGAAAAGAGTTCCGGCCTATGCTAAATACCTTAAGGACTTGTGCACAAACAAGAGGAAGTTTAGGCCTAATGAGAGAGTCCAAGTGAGCTCGAATGTGTCTGCCTTATTCAAACCTCAAATACCTGTGAAATGTCAAGACCCTGGATCTTTCACCATTCTATGCACTATAGGGAAAGTAACTATAGGAAGTGCTTTGTTAGATCTAAGGGCCGCAATTAATGTGATGCCAAAGTCTGTCTATCAATCCTTAGGGGTAAAGAGTCTGAAACCCACATCTGTTGTGTTACAATTGGTTGATAGATCATTTAGGCATCCAGTGGGCATTATTGAAGACATCTTTGTCCAGGTAAAAGGTTTGGTATTTCCTACTGATTTTTATGTACTTGATATGTCTTATGAAGTTGTACAGGATATTTCCTTAATTCTCGGGCGACCCTTCTTGAGGACAGCTAGTACGATGATCAACATGAAAGAATGTAAGATCACCATGGAGGTAGGAGATCAACAGGTAAGCTTCAATATGTATGAAGCTATGAAGCACCCCTATGAGGATTATTCGCTCCTATAAGTTAATATGCTTGATGTTGTTTTTTATTATGCATGTCCTGAAATTGAATTGCCTGATAATTCATTTGATTCTGATTTATGTTCACTTGAACTTGGGGAAAGGTTTCCTGTTAATATTTTCGGTGATTCAGACTTCGCAAAAACTGACATTGATGTGGAAAGAGCTGAAAGCACTAAACCTAACTACAAATGCTTCATTATGAAAAGCAGGAAGCTTTGGCCCAGGCCGCTGCCCCATTGGATCACCAGAAAGCGGACCACACGTCGGAGGAAAGAGGGAGTGATCTTTTTTCTCTTGAACTTCATAAATTGATTCCTTCTATTGTGCAACCTCCTGTGCTTGAATTAAAACCTCTACCCACTACATTAAAGTATGCCTATCTTGAATCTGATGAGCTATTACCTGTCATAATTGCCAATACCTTATCTGACACTGAGGAAGAAAAACTCCTAATTGTTTGTAGGGAACATAAAAGGGCCATAAGATGGACTTTAGCAGATATACCTGGAATTTTCCCTGTTATTTGCACACATAGGATCTTTTTGAATGAGGGTTCCAAATATGTAAGGTAGCCTTAAAGAAGACTAAACCCATTGATTTTACACGTAGATAAAAAGAAATTACCAAATTGTTGAGTGCTGGGATAATATATCCCATTTTCGATAATGAGTGGGTCAGTCCAATACACGTAGTGCTGAAAAAGAGTTGGATCACTGTGGTAAAAAAATGATAGGGATGAGCTTATTCCCACTAGAGTGCAAAATTCGTGGCGGGTACGTATAGATTATAGACGGTTAAATGATGCCACACGAAAAGACCATTTCCTCTTGCCTTTTATTGACCAGATGCTTGAAAGACTAGCTGGCAAATCACATTACTACTTTTTAGATGGTTTCTCGGGGTACTTTCAAGTACCTATTACATCAGAGGACCAAGATAAAACCACTTTTACATATCCTTTTGGCACCTTTGCATATCGAAGGATGCCTTTTGGTTTATGTAATGCTTCAGGGACTTTTCAAAATTGTGCGATGGCTGTTTTCTGTGAATTTTTAGAAGAATGCATGGAAGTTTTCATGGATGATTTCACAGTTTATGGTGATTCTTTTGATGCTTGTCTCTTTAGCCTTGCAAAAGTTTTAAAAAGATGCATTGAGGAAAACTTGATTTTGAACTTTGAAAAGTGTCATTTCATGGTCAATGAAGGTATAGTGCTAGGTCATTTAATTTCTAGAAAGGGGATTGAAGTTGATAAAGCTAAAATTGAGGTCATATCTTCTTTGCCTTATCCTGCTTGTGTTCGAGATATCAGATCATTTTTAGGTCATGCAGGATTTTATAGGCGGTTCATAAAAGATTTCATAAAAATTCAGTTACCTCTCTCCAAGCTTTTACAAAAAGATGAAAAATTTGAGTTTGATGATTCTTGCAAAAATGTCTTTGATACATTAAAATAAAAACTCATTTCTCCACCCATTTAGTTGCCCCTGATTGGAACTTACCTTTTGAACTTTCATGTGACGCTTTTAATTGTGCTGTAAGGGCTATATTAGTCCAACAAGAGGAGAAATTGGCAAGAGTTATTGCTTATGCCTCGAAAACATTGGATCCAGCTCAAACCAACTATACAACAACTGAGAAAGAGTTGTTTGGAGTAGTCTTCGCTTTAGAAAAATTTAGAAAATATCTGTTAAACTCATATGTAATCATTTTTACTAATCATGCAGCTATTCGATATCTCTTGAAGAAACCATAGTCGAAGCCTAGATTGATACGGTGGACATTGCTTCTTCAAGAATTTGATATTGAGATAAAGGATCGAGCTTGTGCGACAAATCACGTAGCTGATCATTTAAGTAGGCTACCCGACGATACGCAGGGAGTAGACTCTTCTGAGCTAACTTGCGATTCTTTTCTTGATTTAGTTCTGTGTGCTTCAGTTTTCAAAGAACCTTGGTATGCAAATATCATCAATTATCTTATGACTAGACTAATCCCTCCTTTTTTGTCTCAGGAACAGGTTCAAAAATTAAAAAGCGAAGCTCGACATTACATTTGGGATGAACCTCATCTTTGGAGACTGTGGAGTGACCAAGTAATCCGAAAATGCGTACCTAATGAGGAATTTGATGCTATAATTTCATCTTGTCATTCAATGGATTGTGGTGGGCTTTTTAGTGCTAGGAGAACATCTCAAAAAATTCTGGATTCTGGTTTTTATTGGCCTACCCTTTTTAAGGATTCATTTAACTTTTGTCAGTCATGCGATAAGTGTCAACGTTTTGGAGGGTTAGGAAAACGACATGAAATGCCACAGCAACCCCTTTTATTTTGCGAAATCTTTTATGTTTAGGGAATTGATTTCATGGGTCCCTTTCCCCCGTCTTTTGGCCTTGTGTATATTCTCTTAGCTGTTGACTATGTATCCAAATGGATAGAGGTTGTTTCTACTGGAAAAGACAACGTGCAAGCATTGTCTAAATTCCTTAAGTCAAACATCTTTTGTCGATTTGAGATTCCTAAAGCTGTGGTTAGTGATTGATGGACCCATTTTTGTAATAGAGTCATTGATAACTTATTTTCCAAGTTTGGAGTCACTTATAAAGTCTCCACTGTTTACCACCCACAAACCAATGGTCAAGCTGAAGTTTCAAATAGAGAGGTAAAGCACATATTGGAGAAAATAGTCAAGCCGTCCAAAAAGGATTGGAGCCTACGCCTAGAAGAAGCACTATGGGCCTATCACACCACTTATAAGTCTCCAATAGGCATGTCTCCCTACCGATTAATCTACGAAAAAGCTTGCCATTTGCCTATGGAGTTGGAGCATAAAGCTTATTGGACAGTTAAATAATGCAACATAGACTTGGAATCTTCTGGTCTGGAAAGGAGACTCCAACTGCAAGAATTAGAGAAGTTAAGGCTGGAAGCATATGAACATTCTCGCCTCTACAAAGAGAAGACAAAGCTAATGCATGACAAGATTCTTCAAAGAAAGAGTTTCAACAAAATGGACAGGGTCCTGTTATACAAGGCTTGTTTCACCTTTAAACATGGAAAATTCAATACTCGTTGGGATGGGCCGTATGTGGTCACTAAAGTGCAAAGCTTTGGTATGGTCAAGCTTTTACATGAAGAAACCGGAGCCAAACTCAAATTCAATGGCCACCTACTAAAGCTCTACCATAAGAACCAAAAGCCTCCATGAATATCAGGTTCTTTCTCTCCCTCACTTGGTTATTTACTCTAAGTCTGTGACTAGTAATGCAATGTTTAGTGTCTTGCTTTCCTAAACAAGTATGGGGGAGAAATCATCCCAGTAGGAAAATAGTTGTTTTTTTACTTTCTTTAGTAGCTTGACATTCCAATAAGTCCCCTATATCTCTTTTTGCCCTGTTATTCTCGTAATTCTTAAAGTTTTGTTCTTTTTCAATGAGGACAATGTATTGATTAAGTGTGGGGAAGCTTTTCCCATTTTATTACTCTTGTTGTCTTCCATTTCAACTATTTATATGTTAGTGTTAGTCAATCATGCATAATGTTACAAATTTTAAACTTGGTGATTGTGAAGATTCAAGTTCTGTTGTTTTTCGCCCCGGCGACAGACCTTTCGCCGCGACCATGAGCTTGTTTTTCG
This sequence comes from Erythroxylum tenue, assembly GCA_027568955.1. Classification (NCBI taxonomy): domain Eukaryota; kingdom Viridiplantae; phylum Streptophyta; class Magnoliopsida; order Malpighiales; family Erythroxylaceae; genus Erythroxylum; species Erythroxylum tenue. Next base: position 7,443 of record JAOSBM010138512.1, on the reverse strand, counting down.
CCGCGGCCATGTTGCTAAACTATGCAGTTCGCCGCAGCGCACGTTTGTTTCTCCGCGGCGTCACACCCTTTGCAGAAATGATTTTTGTTGAAAATTTTTGTCTCAATTCAAACTTTTTCCGCTCTTGACTCTTGTAACCCTTGTTTCTCAAAGAATTTATAAGTTTCAAAGTGATACTTGAGTTTTTGAAAATACCTCCCATTCTATTGATGATAGTCGGTATTAGCTAATTTTACTTTCGATGTTTTCAACACAAAGTAATTGAAGGCATGCTAACAAAGTAGCACTTTAGGTTTTTAAAACTTGAGGTTGTTCATTGAGATATTACCCTTGTTGGAAGGATATTTGGGCCTAAATTTTTCAATTCATGTGTGTATCTACTTATTTCATATCTCTCTAGAACTTGTTTCAATTCTTAATCAAAGCTTTATGGACTAGAATTCTGTTAATATGATAGAAGCATTCTTTTTACACCATTTTGATTTGACCCAAAATAGTCCCACAAACACCTATCCATTGCTAGCCCCTTGAGCCATTATTTATGAGCACATGCACGCATCTTTATACGGTGTCAATAGTTTATTTTATTTTCTCTTCTAGTTATTACAAAAAAAAAAGTGTTCTAAAAAGGAACAGGAAAAGAAAAGAAAAGAAAGAAAAAAAAGTACAAGCAACATCAATTATATATAAATATGTATGTGTTATATTTATGTTCAATTAATAAAAAGTGTCATTTTTATGTCAATATTGTTTAACTGTTGACATCTATGTCATAATTGTAGTGCATGTATTCATACTTTTTCTTTCGTCATCCATTCCATCCATTTCATCTAGCCTTCCGTACATTACAACCCTGAAAAGTGCTCTTGATTTTCGAAATTATAGTTCTTGTAGTGGAGAATTAGGACTGTCACAAGCTTATGGTAGAGAATGGATTAAGCAGATTTAGAGTGAAAATATCCCTAAACACAAGTGAGATGAGAGCAAACACTTTACCTTGAGTGAAATCTTTTTTGTTCAATCTCTTGGATTAAATTCTTTTAGTGTTTATTTTCTTAGCACTCTTTCAGTCTGCTTTGATTGATTTTTGAGAAAGTGATTTTTGCCAATTTCCTATCATTGTTTTGAGCATAGTCGGAATTTTTCTTTTACACTTGTGTCTCTTTGACTCTTATAAACTTTGTCCAAGGGTACAAAGGTTTAAGTGTGGGGGAATTTGATTGAACCCAAATTTATCATATAAATTGGCGACACTTTCATGATTTTTATTATGCTTTTTGACTCTTAATTCTTGATTTTGTGTTTAAATTAGTCCTTAAGTGTGTGCTTGTATTTTATGCAATTTGATAGTAAAATTGTTAAAAATTGACATTGATTGCATTATAAATTTTTCTAAAGAAAATTGATACTGCAAATTGCTATTTTTGATTGTAGGAGCCTCAAGGAAAAGGGAGTCAATGGGCTGAAATGAAGTCAACATGAGGACGTGAGCTACAGGATATTCGCCGCGGCAAACCAGACACTGTCGTCGCGGCGAAACATGAAGGAAAAGCTCGTCGCGGCGAAGAAGCAAGCAAGCGTACACCGTGGCGCATCTTGCTTGTCACTGCGATGAATTGTCAAAAACCTAGACCAAATTTGGGAAAATCCTCTCACTGTTTGACCCGACCCATATGCATATCATAAAAACCTACCAACTTAGGTTATAAAGTATCAGTCAACATTCATAAAATGGGAGAAGACACCTCGACTGACACACACATCATTCATCCACCTCTCACTCTCGACCTTCGTCCTTTTAATCCATCCATTTTTCATCCTCGTCGTCATCATCTGCTGTTGCCGCCGTGGATAGTCTCGGTATCTTTACAATTGTGAGGGTTCCCGATGTTATGTTTGGCTAGAACACCGATTCCTCTTGAAGATGTAGCGATGGCTTGAGTTCGATGGGCTTCAAAGGGGAGTTGTTTTACATTGTCAATTTTAACTACATTGTTAAGAACTTCTAAGTTAGGGTTTATGGCTGTGTAGTTAGATTTGCTTGATTAGAGTTTAATCAAGTGTCGAACAATGTTATGTATTATGGATTTGCTTATGTAGAATTTGGGTGATTAATATATGAAGTTTCATATATGTCATTGTGGTGCTTGTGTTAACTCTCTTTTATCTACCTAGTTGTGTTTGATGTTTTATATACGTTAGTAACATTTCCTTTTTTACTTATGTTTTGATTTCTTTTTTTCAAGAATTAGGGGCTTTTTAAAGTATGGAGAAAATCACAATTCTCAGAGGAATACGATCAAGCTTATGTTTATGTACTAGCTTATGTCTTATATGGATTAAGTGAAATAAGAGACCTAACCTAGGACATGGCTTAGAGAGAGAATGTATAGCATTGAAAAATATTTATAAAGTAATATGGATTGAGCAATGTCTGTGCCAGAGAGTGTATGCTAATCACAAAAGAAATAGAAAGATCTATAGTTTGGGGATATGAGCATGCTAGATACTACGTCTCCCACTAAGAAGAAATAGGTATATCTATAGCTTGAGCCATGATTATGGCCTAGACCATGTTCAAAGGTGTGAAAACCTGTATAAAGCATAGAAGCCCTAATATTTGTGGGACTTTTGGAGAATTTACAACTTAGACACATCATTATCTCTCTAAAAGTTAAGGCTAGTCATCAAAAGCCCAAAAATCCTTAGAAGGCCAATCTAAGGCTATTTTCATTTAAGAATTAAGATCTAAATATCATTTGAACGAATCAAGTTACTAACAAAATTAGGATTTTCATTTAAATTTATTTCTACCATATTTTCCTTATTTTTGTCTATTATTTTGTTGTTTTGACTATGATTCCTAGGTGATGTGATATTTTTAAACCAAAACAGTACTAAAGATCACTGGGTAAGTGTACCTATTATTCTTATAGTAAAATTTAATGGATATGAGTGTTGATACTATGAGGAATATAAATACTGATACTAACTATCTTTCTATTATTTAATCTAACAAAATGGATGATTTAATTTAAAAGACTGACTAAGAAACTAAAGTTACTAATCTAAATAACAAGTCAAAGCAGTAGACAAAGAATGAACTAATAAATTAATAATCAAGATATAGATAAATAATCCTCCTTCAACCTTTTTTGTTCCTAAATTTATCTTGATCTAAAGATTAACTCTAGTTTCTTAAACTAGTAGAAATTGTAAATTGTAAAGTTACAACCATATCTTTTTCAAGAGATTCAACTAATTAAGATCTCTTTCTAATCAAAACCCCTAATAACATATTAACTTGTTCAATGAATTTTATTTGATATATTTGAACCTTAATACAAAAAAATATCTATGTGGTCTTATCTCTCTGATTTCATAAAACTCTTATTATTCAATTTATGGTGTATTCATACATATGATTTCAAAATCCCTATATATGAAATCTAAAATTGAATCAAAATGTTAGAAAATCTAAATTCAAATATAAGAAGTAATTATGAGTAATTCACTAAAAGGCTTGGGTCTTTCATTAATCAAAGAATCGATCCAAATACAAAGTTTAGGAATTTATCCCATCTAGATCTATTTTAATTTAGTTCATACTAAGGTAAAGAAATCTAATAACAATCAAGAAATAAAATTAGATAAAAACAATTCATTAAGAAATCTAATAACAATCAAGAAAGAAAATTAGATAAAATAAGTCATTCTCATGGATTCTTAAAATCTTGAAGTCCTTTAGTTGAATCTTAATGGAATCCGCTTATTTGTCTTCAAATTTGCTCCTTTCTTAGCCGGTGATGTTTTAGACTGGCTCTTTATAACTTCTCTCTTCCGTCCCTTATCCTTCTTTCTTTTTTTTTAAGCACAAAATCTTATAATTTTTGTTAAATTTATCACCAATATGAGACCACTATAGGTCTATATTGCACTAGTAATGACGTAGTAACTTGATAATTAAATTATAAATTGAGAGGTGCTTAATTGATTATCAAATCATTATATAACACTTAGCGATTATTGACATGAAATTGCTTAAGATACTTACTTTGACTCACATGTGATTTTAGGCACAATTCAAAAGCAAGGAAGTTAAAGTGAGTCGAAAGCACGATATTTGGGTCATTTTTTGAAGATTAATTTTTATTTGTCTTCATGGAGCAAGAAGAAGAAATTAAAAGATAAGAAGAAAATTAAAGGAAGAACCAAAATGCAAAGAACATTGAATGAAGATGGATAGCTCGAAAAAGAGACAAAAAAGGCATTGCAAGACGAAGAAAACCCTGTGCAGGAGGACAAGGCAGGAGATGAAACACAACGTAGAAGCAATGACTAACTAGGAGCAAAATGACATAGCATGAAGAAGGAAACGACATCTACGTAATGCAAACAACCTAAGTCTTTTTTTAAGCACAAAATCATAGAATTTTTGCAAAAATTATCACTAACATGAGACCACTATAGATCTATATTGCACTATTAATAACTTAGTAACTTGATAATTAAATTATAAATTGATAGGTGCTTAATTGATTATGAAATTATTCCATAACACATAGCGATTATTGACTTGAAATTGCTTAAGAAACTCACTTTGACTTATATGTGATTTTAGGTACATTGCGAAAGCAAAGAAGTTAAAGTGAGTCAAAAGCACAATTTTTGAGCCATTTTCTGAAGAATAATTTTCACTTGTCTTTATGGAGCAAGAAGAAGAAAATTGAAGCCAGAGAAGACAAGATAAAGAATAAAAGAATGGGATAAGGCATAAAACTCATGGAAGAGGGCTGCTGGAAATCAACACTCATAGTGCATGTTTTTGCATGGATGAATGTGAATTTAATGGAGTGATGGCTAGATGATGAAAGGTGGACAAGCAAAGAGTAAGACGACATCACATATGTGACGTGAAGGAGAAGCACAATACGACATCAACATATGAAGAAAATGCAACGTTGCAAGGTGTATCAAAGAGCAAAACGTAGATAGCATATGCGTTCAATGCAGATATTTGTGTTAAACGTAGACATATCTGTGTTTAACCCAGACATTAAACGTAGCCCATGCATTTACATAAAAAACGCACAGTAACGAGGGCTTAAAAACATTATGGATGGACCAAATGTTTATTGGTCACATTTGTGAACAATAGAGAATAGAGAGCTTGCAGCAGAAACAAAGGGAGGCATAGTGAAGAGAGAAGCTAGGGCCTTCAATAGGCATATTAATAGGGGTTGAAGCATTTTTTGGGAGAGACCCATGGAGGGCAAGACATCCCAACACCGATTTGGAGGTGACATTGACGCCAACGACCTAGGTTAAGTGTATTTCATATTTTTTTGTTTCTTTCTCTCCTATTAAATTGATTGTGTTATCCTAGGCATATAGATTTGGGTTGTGTATGGATAATCAGATTTTCGTTATTGTTCAGTTATTAGTGTATGAACTCGTTGGGTGTTGTGAAAAGATAATTTTAATGTGTTCATTGATCATTTAATTGCAAACCCATTGTTATAATTTTGATATAATTTGTGATTGTTATGTTGAAATTCATGTGTAGTGACTAATGATTCGTAATCATTAGGGATAACATGACCTAGGTTAAATGATGCATCGTATGTGGTTGTTGCCTTGATTAATCGATTTTCCTAATTCGTAATGCTACTGCCTAATTAAATCTGGAGATTGTATCCTAGGTTATTCGATGGTTAGGTTTAATTAACGATCGTATCTTGAATAAACAAAACCTATGGGAAAACTCGGGTTATTAACCCACAATTAACAGTTGCTAGGAGAGGTTTAAGAACAATAAATCAAGAAAATATGTTTAATTAGGGTGTAGGCTAAGATTGAACCAAAGAACAGGTCCCTACTAAATTCCTCAATTTTATCCATTTTCCCATGTTTTATTTAATTTATTTTTATTAGTCTAATTTCATTTTTTTATTTGAAAAATCCAAAACACCCTAAACCTAAACACCGATTACTTTCATTTCATAAATTTTGCACATACTCTCTGTGGGATCGACTTAGACTAACCACTGCTATAGTAGTATTCTATGCTTTATTTTGACTAACGTTACGACGCGTTGTCAATTTTGGCGTCGTTGCCAGGGAGTGCGGTGTTTTAGTTTTTGTTTGTGAATTTAATTGATGTTTTGTATATATTTGTTTGTAATTGATTTCTTTTTAGTTATTTCATGATCTTTTCTTTATTTTGTTTCGTGTTTGTGATTTATAAAAAAAATCATGGATGGGAGTAATTTTTTCTTTAACTCTTATTCTCAATCCTATAACCAAGGTTGGACTAATCAACATAACTTTGGTTATGTATGGGATAACTATCAGGATTACTTCTATGATAGTTTGCAGGATGTACAATAATTCTCATACAGACCAGACGCTTCCTATCACGACTCCGGTCCATATTTGGAAGAGTTGATTAATATTGTGAATCCTTATATTTTGTAATTGCAGCAGAATGCTATACAACTCCAGCAGGATGGAGGGTAATTTTCACAAAATACATGGTCTAGCACCAAAGATTCAGAGAGCCAACACAACTTAGATACATCTCTAAAAGAAATGCTTAATATTATGGCTTCTAACATTCTTCAAATTCAACAGGATATGCAGTAGTTCCAATAGAATATGCAACAAATGTTTCAGCAAGGTGTACAACAAATCCAACAGGATGCTCTGCAATTCCAGCAAGATGCATTGCCTTGATGGGGAGATATCAATCATCTAGAAACGCAAAGCGAAGAGGAGGAGCAGTCGTATCAACTTGAGGTGTACCCAATGGAATTTTTTGCGGAAACTTTACAAATTGATGAGAAGCTTAATAATTTTGAGGTCAATCCTTAACGAATTGCTTGTTTCGAAGAAGTTGAGGAGGAGCTTGAAGTAAATCACACGTTAGTATAGACTTTATATTCGATATACAAAAGGCACAAGAAGGGGGTTTGAATTGTGTATCATTTTTAAAACAATCCCCTTTCTGAAAACTTCTTTTGAAAACTTGCTTTTTCAGAACTATTGAGTAAACGTATTGTTGGGACCCGATCTTGTGATCGGCCCCCAACCGGAAAACGAAACGAAAAATAGAAAACAAAGACAGAAACGAAGAGCTGCAGAATCCGAAAACAAATCCGAAGTGGGCGGACACGCGATCAAACGCGTGCGGAAACAAACAAACAAAAGAATCTAAACAAGCGAAACAGAAATCAGAATCGCTTCGAAAACGAGCATCAAACTTACGCCAAAGTTCGACATTTCATAATGAGTACTTTTTTTAAAACAAACAAATGGGTCGCGTTGGAGACCCTAAGACTGATCCGAAAATCCTGATATATATATATTTTTTTCATTTCTTCCTCTTTATACAAAACCATTCCAATTTCCCTTTTGGAAATTATCCTTAATCAAATTCAATTC
>JAOSBM010138487.1:0-15597 GCA_027568955.1 Erythroxylum tenue | reverse complement strand
GTTAATGAGCTTACTTCTATGATGCGATCCTTGATGGGAGGTGATATGCAAGCTATTGTTTGTTCTATTTGTTCCATGCATGGTCATAATGCTAATACATGTCCTAAAGCTAAGAATATGCACAAAACTAAGATGATGTGCAAAACTAAGAATATGTGTGAAGCTAAGAAGATGCACAAAACCAAGAAGATGTGCAAAATGAAAAAATGTGCAAAACTTAAGATGATGCCAAAACTAAGAAGATGCACAAAACTAAGAAAATGTGTTAAACTAAGATGTGCAAAACTTAAAATATGTGTGAAACTAAGAACTACGAATATGCCCAAAACTAAGAATATTCCCAAAAACTAAGAAGATTCACAAAACTAAGAAGATGCCCAAAACTAAGAATATGCACAAAACTAAGCAGATGCCCAAAACTAAGAAGATGCAACTAAGAAGATGCCACAAACTAAGAACACGCCCAAAACTAAGAAGATGTGTAAAACAAAGAAGATGCGCAAAACTAAGAAGATGTGTAAAACTTAGAAGATGCACAAAACTAAGAAAATGTACAAAACTAAGAACATGCATAAAACTAAGTAGATGTGCAAAACTAAAAAGATACGCAAAACTAAGAATATGAAAAAAAAAACTAAGAAGATTGGCAAAACTAAGAAGACGTGCAAAACTAAGAAGATGTGCAAAACTAAGAAAATGCGCAAAACTATGAAGATGCACAAAACTAAGAAGATGTGCAAAACTAATAAGATGCAGCAAACCAAGAAGATGCACAAAACTAAGAAGATGCGCAAAACTAAGAAGATGCGCAAAACTGAGAAGATGCGCAAAACTAAGAAAATGTATAAATCTAAGAAAATGTACAAAATTAAGAAAATGTGCAAAACTAAGAAGATTCACATAAATAAAAAGATACCCAAAACTAAGAAGATGCGGAAATTGTAAAAAATGCACAAAACAAAGAAGATACCCAAAACTAAGAAGTTGTGCAAAACTAAAAATATGCCCAAAACTAAGAAGATGCATAAAACTAAGAAGATGTGTAAAACTAAGAAGTTGGGCAAAACTAAGAAGTTGCCCAAAAATAAGAAGATGAACAAAACTAAGAAGATGTGCAAAACTAAGAAGATGCGCAAAACTGGAAGATGAACAAAACTTTGAAGATACACAAAACTAAGAAGATGCGAAGATGTGCAAAACTAACAAGATTTACAAACTAAGAAGATGCCAAAGCTAAGATGATGCGCAAACCTAAGAAGATGCACAAAACTAAGAAAAGGCCCATAACTAAGATGATGCCCAAAACTAAGAAGATTCACATAACTAAAAAGATACCCAAAACTAAGATGATGTGCAAATTGTAAAAAAAGCACAAAACTAAGAAGATACCCAAAACTAAGAAGTTGTGCAAAACTAAGAAGATGCCCAAAACTAAGAAGATGCAAAAAACTAAGAAGATGTGTAAAACTAAGAAGTTGTGAAAAACTAAGAAGTTGCACAAAAATAAGAAGATATACAAAACTAAGAAGATGCGCAAAACTAAAAGATAAACAAAACTTTGAAGATGCACAAAACTAAGAAGATGCTCAAAACTAAGAAAATGTGCAAAACTAACAAGATGTACAAACTAAGAAGATGCCAAAGCTAAGATGATGCGCAAACCTAAGAAGATGCACAAACCTAAGAAAATGCCCATAACTAAGAGGATGCCCAAAACTAAGAAGATGCACAAAACTAAGAAAGTGCTCAAAACTAAGAAGATGCGAAAAACTAAGAATATGCCCAAAACTAAGAATATGTGCAAAACTAAGAACAAGCGCAAAACTAAGAAGAAGTACGAAACTTAGTAGATGTGCAAATTGAAAAAGATGCACAAAAGTCAGAAGATGCCCAAATCTAAGAAGATGCCCAAAACTATAAATATGCGCAAAACTAAGAAGATGTGCAAAACCAAGAAGGTGCACAAAAGTAAGAAGACGCCCAAAACTAAGAAGATAGAAAGAAGTAAGAAGATGCACAAAAGTAGGAAGATGACCAAGACTAAGAAGATGCGCAAAACTAAGAAGATGCACAAAACTAAGAAGAAGCGCAAAACTAAGAAGTTGTGCAAAATGAAAAAAAATGCACAAACTAAAACTAAGAAGATGTAGCAAACTAAAAAGACGCACAAAACTAAGAAAATGGGTGAAACTAAGAAGATGTGCAAATCTAAGAAAATGTGCAAAACTAAGAAGATGCGTAAAACTAAGAAGATGTAAAAAAACTAAAAAATACATAAAAGTAAGAAGATGCCCAAACCTTAGAAGATGACCAAAACTAAGAAGATGCACAAAACTAAGAAGATGCCCAAAGTTAAGAAGATGCGCAAAACAAAGAAGATGCGGAAAACTAAGAAGATGCACAAAACTGAGAAGATGTGTACAAAACTAAGAAGATGTACAAACTAAGAAGATGTGTAAAACTCAGAAGATGCACAAAACTAAGAAGATGTCAAAACTAAGAAGATGTGCAAAACTAAGAAGATGCACAAAACTAGGAAAATGCCCAAAACTAAGATGATGCCCAAAACAAAGAAGATGAATAAAACTAAAAAGATGCGCAAAAGTAAGAAGACGCCCAAAACTAAGAAGATGCACAAAAGTAAGAAGATGTCCAAAACTAAGAAGTTGCAAAAAAGTAAGAAGATGTCCAAAACTAAGAAGATGCGCAAATTTAAGAAGATGCACAAAACTAAGAATATGCGCAAACCTAAGAATACGTGTTAAACTAAGAAGATGCACAAAACTAAAAAGATGCGCAAAACTAAAAATATGTGTTAAACTAAGAAGATGCACAAAACTAAGAACAGCGTAAAACTAAGAAGACAGCCAAAACTAAGAAGATGCGCAAAACTAAGAACATGTGCAAAACGAAAAAATGCGCAAAACAAACAAAATTTCAAAACTAGGAAGATGCATAAAACGAAGAATATGCGCAAAACTAAGAAGATGTGTAAAACTACGAAGATGTGCAAAACTAAGAATATGAGACTAAGAAGATGTACAAAACTAAAAAGATGTGCAAAATTAAGAAGATGCACAAAACTAAGAATATGCCTAAGACTAAAAAGATGCCGAAAACTAACAAAATGCACAAACCTAAGAAGATGAACAAAACTAAGAATATGCACAAAACTAAGAAGATGACCAAAACTATGCGCAAAAATAAGAAGATGTGCCAAACTCAAAAGATGCCCAAAACTAAGAAGATGCGTAAAACGCCCAAAACTAAGAAGATGTGTAAAATAATGAAGATGCGCAAAACTAAGAAGATGTGTAAAACTAAGGAGACGCACAAAACTAAGAATATGTGCAAAACTAAGAAGATGCGCAAAACTAAAAAGATGTGTAAAACTAAGAAGATGGGCAAAACTAAGAAGATGCACAAAACTAAGAAGATGCGCAAAACTAAGAAGATGTGCAAAACAAAGAAGATGTGCAAAACTGAGAATATGCGCAAAACTAAGAAGATGTGTAAAACTAAGAAGATGCACAAAACTAAGAAGATGTGTAAAACTAAGAAGATGCACAAAACTTAGAAGATGACCAAAACTAAGAAGATGCCCAAAACTATAAAGATGCGATAAACTAAGAAGATGTGCAAAACCAAGAAGGTGCACAAAAGTAAGAAGATGTGCAAAACTAAGAAGATAGGAAGAAGTAAGAAGATGCTCAAAAGTAGGAAGATGCCCAAGACTAAGAAGATGCGCAAAACTAAGAAGATGCACAAAACTAAGAAGAAGTACAAAACTAAGAAGTTGTGGAAAATGAAAAAAATGCTCAAAACTATGAACTTGCGCAAAACTAAGAAGATGCCCAAAACTAAGAAGACGCACAAAACTAAGAAAATGCGAAAAACTAAGAAGATGTAGCAAACTAAAAAGAAGCACAAAACTAAGAAAATGTGTGAAACTAAGAAGATGTTCAAATCTAAGAAAATGTGCAAAACTAAGAAGATGCGAAAAACTAAGATGTAAAAAAACTAAAAAATACATAAAAGTAAGAAAATGCCCAAACCTAAGAAGATGATCAAAACTAAGAAGATGCATAAAACTAAGAAGATGCCCAAAGTTAGGATGATGCACAAAACTAAGATGATGTGAAATGCTAAGAAGATGCTCAAAATTAAGAAGATGCCCAAAACTAAGAAGATGCTCAAAATTAAGATGATGTGCAAAATTAAGAAGATGCGCAAAACTAAGAAGATGTGCAAAACGAAAAAAATGCACAAAACTAAGAAGATGCCCAAAACTATGAAGATTCATAAAACTAAGAAGATGCGCAAAACTAAGAAGACGCGCAAAACTAAGAAGATTCGTAAAACTATGATGTGTAAAACTAAGAAGTTGTACAAAAGTAAGAAGATACACAAAAGTAAGAAGATGCCCAAAATTAAGAAGATTCGTAAAACTAAGAAGATGCCCAAAACTAAGAAGATTTGCAAATTTAAGATGATGCACAAAACTAAGAAGATGCACAAAACAAAGAATATGTGTTAAACTAAAAAGATGAACAAAACTAAGAAGACGCGCAAAACTAAAAAGACACGCAAAACTAAGAAGATGCAAAAAACTAGGAAGATGCGCAAAACTGGGAAGATGCGCAAAACTGGGAAGATGCGCAAAATTATGAAGATGTACAAAATTAAGAAGATGTGCAAAACTCAAAAGATGCCAAAAACTAAGAAGATGTATAAAACTAAGAAGATGCGCAAAACTAAGAAGATGCCCAAAATTAAGAAGATGCACAAAATTAGGAAAATGCCAAAAACTAAGATGATGCCTAAAACTAAGAAGATGCATAAAACTAAAAAGATACGTAAAACTAAGAAGACGCCCAAAACTATGAAGATGCACAAATGTAAGAAGATGTCCAAAACTAAGAAGTTGCAAAAAAGTAAGAAGATACACAAAAGTAAGAAGATGAGACTAAGAAGATGCACAAAACTAAAAAGATGTGCAAAATTAAGAAGATGCACAAAATTAAGAATATGCCTAAGACTAAGAAGATGCCCAAAACAAAGAAAATGCACAAAACTAAGAAGATGACCAAAACTAAGAATATTCACAAAACTAAGAAGATGCCAAAAATAAGAAGATGTGCCAAACTCAAAAGATGCCCAAAACTAAGAAGATTCGTAAAACTAAGAAGATGTGCAAAACTAAGAAAATTACCAAAACTAAGAAAACGCTGAAAACTAAGAAGATGTGTAAAACAATGAAGATGCGCAAAACTAAGAAGATGTGTAAAACTAAGGAGACGCACAAAACTAAGAATATGTGCAAAACTAAGAAGATGCGCAAAACTAAAAAGATGTGCAAAACTAAGAAGATGGGCAAAACTAAGAAGATGCGCAAAACTAAAAAGATGGGCAAAACTAAGAAGATGTGCAAAACTGAGAAAATGCGCAAAACTGAGAAGATGCGCAAAACTAAGAAGATGCGCAAAACTAAGAAGATGCGCAAAACTAAAATGATGTGTAAAACTAAGAAGATGCACAAAACTAAGAAAAATTGCAGAACTAAAAAGATGAATAAAACTAAAAAGATGTCAAAAACTAAGAATATGTACAAAACTAAGAAGATGCACAAAACTAAGAAGATGCACAAAACTAAGAAAATGCCCAAAACTAAGAAGATGCCCAAAACTATAAAGATGCGCAAAACTAAGAAGATGTGCAAAACCAAGAAGGTGCACAAAAGTAAGAAGATGCCCAAAACTAAGAAGATGCGCAAGACTAAGAAGATGCGCAAAACTAAGAAGATGCACAAAACTAAGAAGAAGCGCAAAACTAAGAAGTTGTGCAAAATGAAAAAATTGCACAAAACTAAAAACATGCCCAAAACAAAGAAGATGCCCAAAACTAAGAAGATGCACAAAACTAAGAAAATGCGCAAAACTAAGAAGATGCAGCAATCTAAAAAGACGCACAAAACTAAGAAAATGTGTGAAACTAAGATGTGCAAATCTAAGAAAATTTGCAAAACTAAGAAGATGCGCAAAACTAAGAAAATGTAAAAAATAAAAAAAAATACATAAAAGTAATAAGATGCCCAAACCTAAGAAGATGACCAAAACTAAGAAGATGCACAAAACTAAGAAGATGCCAAAGTTAAGAAGATGCACAAAACTAAAATGATGTGCAATACTAAGAAGATGCTCAAAATTAAGAAGATACTCAAAATTAAGATGATGTGCAAAACTAAGAAGATGCGCAAAACTAAGAAGATGTGCAAAACGAAAAAAATGCACAAAACTAAGAAGATGCTCAAGACTAAAAATATGCATAAAACTAAGAAGATGCCCAAAGCTAAGAAGACGCTCGAAACTATGAAGATGCACAAAAATAAGAAGATGCCCAAAACTAAGAAGTTGTACAAAAATAAGAAGATACACAAAAATAAGAAGATGCCCAAAACTAAGAAGATTCCTAAAACTAATAAAATGCCCAAAACTAAGAAGATTTGCAAATTTAAGAAGATGCATAAAACTAAGATTATGTGTTAAACTAAGAAGATGCACAAAACTAAGAAAATGCGCAAAACTAAAAAGATGCGAAAACCTAAGACGATGGACAAAACTGAGAAGATGCACAAAATTGGGAAGAAGCGCAAAATTAAGAAGATGTGCAAAATTAAGAAGATGTGCAAAACTCAAAAGATGCCCAAAACAAAGAAGATGCGTAAAATTAAGAAGATGCGCAAAACTAAGAAGATGCTCAAAACTAAGAAGATGTACAAAACTAAGAAGATGTGCAAAACTGAGAAGATGCATAAAACTGAGAAGATGTCAAAACTAAGAAGATGTGCAAAACTAAGAAGATGCACAAAACTAGGAAAATGCCCAAAACTAAGATGATGCCCAAAACTAAGAAGATGCATAAAACTAAAAAGATGCACAAAAGTAAGAAGACGCCCAAAACTAAGAAGATAGACAAAAGTAAGAAGATGCCCAAAACTAAGAAGTTGCAAAAAAGTAAGAAGATGCACAAAAGTAAGAAGATGCTCAAAACTAAGAAGATGCGCAAATTTAAGAAGATACACAAAACTAAGAAGATGCGCAAACCTAAGAATACGTGTTAAACTAAGAAGATGCACAAAACTAAGAAGATCCGCAAAACTAAGAATATGTGTTAAACTAAGAAGATGCACAAAACGAAGAACATGCGCAAAACTAAGAAGACGGCCAAAATTTAGAAGATGCCAAAACTAAGATGCACAAAACTAAGAAAATGTGCAAATTTAAGAAGATGCGCAAACCTAAGAAATGCATAAACTCAAAAGCAAAAAGATGCATAGACTCAAAAGTAAGAAGATGCCCAAAACTAAGAAGATGCGCAAATTTAAGAAGATGCACAAAACTAAGAAGATGCGAAAACCTAATAATAAGTGTTAAACTAAGAAGATGCATAAAACTAAGAAGATGCGCAAAACTACGAATATGTGTTAAACTAAGAAGATGCACAAAACTAAGAAGATGCGCAAAACTAAGAAGACGGCCAAAATTTAGAAGATGCCAAAATTAAAAAGATGTGCAAAACTAAGAACATGAGCAAAACGAAAAAATGAGCAAAACTAACAAAATGCCAAAACTAGGAAGATGCATAAAACGAAGAAGATGCGCAAAACTAAGAAGATGTGTAAAACTAAGATGTGCAAAACTAAAAATATGATAGAAACTAAGAAGATGCACAAAACTAAAAAGATATGCAAAACTAAGAAGATGCACAAAACTAAGAATATGCCAAAAACTAAGAAGATGCCCAAAACTAAGAAAATGTACAAAATTAAGAAGATGACCAAAACTAAGAATATGCACAAAACTAAGAAGTTGCCCAAAACTAAGAAGATGCGCAAAAATAAGAAGATGTGCCAAACCCAAAAGATGCCCAAAACTAAGAAGATGCGTAAAACTAAGAAGATGTGCAAAACTAAGAAAATGCCCAAAACTAAGAAAACGCCCAAAACTAAGAAGAAGTGTAAAATAATAAAGATGCGCAAAACTAAGAAGATGTGTAAAACTAAGAAGACGCACAAAACTAAGAATATGTGCAAAACTAAGAAGATGCGCAAAACTAAAAAGATGTGCAAAACTAAGAAGATGGGAGAACTAAGAAGATGCAACAAACTAAGAAGATGCACAAAACTAAGAAGATGCGCAATACTAAGAAGATGTGCAAAACAGAGAAGATGCGCAAAACTGAGAAGATTCGCAAAACTAAGAATATGCACAAAACTAAGAAGATGTGTAAAACTAAGAAGATGCACAAAACTAAGAAAATTTGCAGAACTAAGAAGATGAATAAAACTAAAAAGATGTCAAAAACAAAGAAGATGCACAAAACTAAGAAAATTTGCAGAACTAAGAAGATGAATAAAACTAAAAAGATGTCAAAAACAAAGAAGATGCACAAAACTAAGAAGATGCACAAAACTAAGAAGATGCACAAAACTAAGAAGATGACCAAAACTAAGAAGATGCGCAAAACTAAGAAAATGTGTAAAACTAAGAAGATGCGCAAAACTAAGAATATGTGTGAAGCTAAGAAGATGCACAAAACTAAAAAGATGTGCAAAACGAAAAAATGCGCAAAACTGTAGAAGATGCCAAAACTAAGAAGATGTGTAAAACTAAGATGTGCAAAAAAAACATGTGTGAAACTAAGAAGATGCACAAAACTGCGAATATGCCCAAAACTAAGAAGATTCCCAAAAACTAAGAATATGCACAAAACTAAGAAGATGCCCAAAACTAAGAAGATGTCCAAAACTAAGAAGATGCGCAAAACTAAGATGATGCCCAAAACTAAGAAGACGCCCAAAACTAAAAAAATGTGTAAAATTAAGAAGATGTCCAAAACTAAGAAGATGCACAAAACTAAGAATATGCAAAAAAAAACTAAGATGATTGGAAAAACTAAGAAGATGCATGAAACTACGTAGATGTGCAAAACTAAGAAGATGCGCAAAACTAAGAAGATGCACAAAACTAAGAAGATGTGCAAAACTAAGAAGATGCAGCAAACTAAGAAGATGCACAAAACTAAGAAGATGCGCAAAACTAAGAAGATGCGTAAAACTAAGAAGATGCCCAAAATTGAGAAGATGCGCAAAACTAAGAAGATGCCTAAAACTTAGAAGATTCACAAAACTAAGAAGATGTGCAAAACTTAGAAGATGCAAAAAATTAAGAAGATGCATAACACTAAGAAAATGTACAAAACTAAGAAGATGCGAAAAACTAAGAAGATTCGCATAACTAAGAAGATACCCAAAATTAAGAAGATGCCCAATTGTAAAAAATGCGCAAAACTAAGAAGATACCCAAAACTAAGTAGATGTGTAAAACTAAGAAGATGCCAAAAACTAAGAAGATGTGTAAAACTAAGAAGTTGTGAAAACTTAAGAAGATGCCCAAAACTAAGAAGATGCACAAACCTAGAAGATGTGTTAACAAAGAAGTAGTGCAAAACTAAGAAGATGTCAAAACTAAGAAGATGCACAAAACTAAGAACATGTGTAAAACTAAGAAGATGTGCAAAACTACGAAGATTCCCAAAAACTAATAAGATGCACAAGGCTAAGAAGATGCCCAAAACTAAGAACATGTGTAAAACTAAGAAGATGCGTAAAAGTAAGAAGATGCGCAAAACTAAGAAGATGTGCAAACTAAGAAGACGCTCAAAACTAAGAAAATGCGCAAAACAAAGAAGATGCGCAAAACTAAGATGTGTAAAACTAAGAAGATGCACACAAGTAAAAAAATGTTCAAAACCAAGAAGATGCATAAACCTAGGTAGATATGCAAAACTAAGAAGATGTGCAAAATGAAAAAGATGCACAAAAGTCAGAAGATGCCCAAACCTAAGATACCCAAAACTAAGAAGATGTACAAAACTAAGAAGATGCGCAAAACTGAAAGATGAACAAAACTTTGAAGATGTACAAAAGTAAGAAGATGTGCAAAACTAACAAGATGTACAAACTAAGAAGATGTCAAAAATAAGATGATGCGCAAAACTAAGAAGATGCACAAAACTAAGAAAATGCCCATACCTAAGATGATGCCCAAAACCAAGAATATGCACAAAACTAAAAAAATCCGCAAAACTAAGAAGATGCGAAAGACTAAGAACATGTCCAAAACTAAGAAGATGTGCAAAACTAAGAACAAGCGCAAAACTAAGAAAAAGTACAAAACTAAGAAGATGTGCAAAATGAAAAAGATGCACAAAAGTCAAAAGATCTTGAAATCTAAGAAGATGTGCAAAACCAAGAAGTTGCACAAAAGTAAAAAGACGCCCAAAACTAAGAAGATGGAAAGAAGTAAGAAGATGCACAAATGTAGGAAGATGCCCAAAACTAAGAAGATGCAAAAAACTAAGAAGAAACGCAAAACTAAGAAGTTGTGCAAAATGAAAAAAAATGCACAAAACTAAGAACATGCCCAAAACTAAGAAGATGCCCAAAACTATGAAGATGCAGAAAACTAAGAAAATACGCAAAACTAAAAAATGAACAAAACTTTGAAGATGCACAAAACTAAGGAGATGTGCAAAACTAACAAGATGTACAAACTAAGAAGATTCCAAAAGTAAGATGATGCGCAAAACTAAGAAGATGTACAAAACTAAGAAAATGCCCATATCTAAGATGATCCCCAAAACTAAAAAGATGCACAAAACTAAGAAAATGCGCAAAAATAAAAAGATGCAAAAAACTAAGAATATGCCCAAAACTAAGAAGATGTGCAAAACTTAGAACAAGCGTAAAACTAAGAAGAAGTACAAAACTAAGAAGATGTGCAAAATAAAAAAGATACACAAAAGTCAGAAGATGCCCAAACCTAAGAAGATGCCTAAAACTAAGAAGATGTACAAAACCAAGAAGGTGCAAAAAAGTAAGAAGATGCGCAAAACTAAGAAGATGGAAAGAAGTACGAAGATGCACGAAAGTAGGAAGATGCCCAAAACTAAGAAGATTCGCAAAACTAAGAAGATGCACAAAACTAAGAAGAAGCGTCAAACTAAAAAGTTGTGCAAAATGAAAAAAAATGCACAAAACTAAGAACATGCCCAAAACTAAGAAGATGCACAAAACTAAGAAAATGCGCAAAACTAAGAAGATGCGCAAAACTAAGAAGATTCGTAAAACTAAGAAGTTGTACAAAAGTAAGAAAATGTGTGAAACTAAGAAGATGCACAAAACTAAGAAGATGCACAAAACTAAGAAGATGCGGCAAACTAAAAAGACACACAAAACTAAGAAAATGTGTGAAACTAAAAAGATGCAAAACTAAGAAGATGCCCAAAACTAAGAAGATGCACAAAACTAAGAAGATGCAGCAAACTAACAAGATACCCAAACCTAAGAAGATGACCAAAACTAAGAAGATGCACAACTAAGAAGATGCCCAAAACTAAGAAGATGGGCAAAAATAAGAAGATGCCCAAAACTAAGAAATGCGCAAAACTAAGAAGATGCCCAAACCTAAGAAGATAACCAAAACTAAGAACATGCACAAAACTAAGAAGACGCCCAAAGTTAAGAAGATGCACAAAAGTAAGATGATGTGCAATACTAAGAAGATGCCCAAAACTAAGAAGATGCTAAAAATTAAGATGATGTGTAAAACTAAGAAGATGCGCAAAACTAAGAAGATGGGCAAAACGAAAAAAAATGCACAAAACTAAGAAGATGCCCAAAACTAAGAAGATGCATAAAACTAAGAAGATGTGCAAAACTAAGAAGACGCGCAAAACTAAGAAGATTCGTAAAACTAAGATGTGTAAAACTAAGAAGTTGTACAAAAGTAAGAAGATACACAAAAGTAAGAAGATGCCCAAAATTAAGAAGATTCGTAAAACTAAGAAGATGCCCAAAACTAAGAAGATTTGCAAATTTAAGAAGATGCACAAAACTAAGAATATGTGTTAAGTAAGAAGAACAAAACTAAGAAGACGCGCAAAACTAAGAAGACATGCAAAACTAAGAAGATGCACAAAACTAAGAAGATTTGCAAATTTAAGAAGAAGCACAAAACTAAGAATATGTGTTAAACTAAGAAGATGTGCAAAACTCAAAAGATGCCAAAAACTAAGAAGATGCGTAAAACTAAGATGATGCGCAAAACTAAGAAGATGCCCAAAACTAAGAAGATGTACAAAACTAAGAAGATGTGCAAAACCGAGAAGATGCATAAAACAAAGAAGATGTCAAAACTAAGAAGATGCGCAAAACTTAAGAAAATGCACAAAACTAGGAAAATGCCCAAAACTAAGATGATGCCTAAAACTAAGAAGATGCATAAAACTAAAAACGTACGTAAAACTAAGAAGGCGCCAAAAACTTTGAAGATGCACAAAAGTAAGAAGATGCCCAAAACTAAGAATTTGCAAAAAAGTAAGAAGATGCCCAAAACTAAGAAGATGCGCAAATTTATGAAGATGCACAAAACTAAGAAGATGCGCAAAACTAAGAATACGTGTTAAACTAAGAAGATGCACAAAACAAAGAAGATGCGCAAAACTAAGAATATGTGTTAAACTAAGAAGATGCAATAAACTATGAAGATGCGCAAAACTAAGAAGACGACCAAAATTTAGAAGATGCCAAAACTAAGAAGATGCGCAAAACTAAGTTGATGCGCAAAACTAAGAATATCCCAAAACTAAGAAGATACCCAAAACTAAGAAAATGCACAAAACTAAGAAGATAACCAAAACTAAGAATATGCACAAAACTAAGAAGATGCTCAAAACAAAGAAGATGCGCAAAAATAAAATGATGTGCCAAACTCAAACGAAGCCCAAAATTAAGAAAATGCGTAAAACTAAGAAGATGTGCAAAACTAAGAAAAAGCCCAAAACAAAGAAAACGCCCAAAACTAAGTAGATGTGTAAAACAATGAAGATGCGCATAACTAAGACGATGTGTAAAACTAAGAAGAAGCACAAAACTAAGAATATGTGCAAAACTAAGAAGATGCGCAAAACTAAAAAGATGTGCAAAAATAAGAAGATGGGCAAAACTAAGAAGATGCAGCAAACTAAGAAGATGCACAAAACTAAGAAGATGCGCAAAACTAAGAAGATATGCAAAACTAAGATGATGCGCAAAACTGAGAAGATGCCCAAAACTGAGAAGATGCGCAAAACTAAGAAGATGTGCAAAATTAAGAACATGCACAAAACTATGAAGATGCCCAATACTAAGAAGATGTGCAAAACTAAGAATATGCCACAAACTAAGAAGACTCCCAAAACAAAGAAAATGAGTAAAACAAAGATTATGCGCAAAACTAAGAAGATGTGTAAAACTTAAAAGATGCACAAAACAAAGAAAATGTACAAAACTAAGAAGATACATAAAACTAAGTAGTGCAAAACTAAGAAGATGCGTAAAACTAAGAATATCCAAAAAAAACTAAGAAGAATGGCAAAACTTAGAAGATGCATAAAACTACGTAGATGTGCAAAACAAAGAAGATGCGCAAAATTAAGAAGATGCCCAAAACTAAGAAGATCTGCAAAACTAAGAAGATGCAGCAAACTAAGAAGATGCAGAAAACTAAGCAGATGCGCAAAATTATGAAGATGTGCCAAACTAAGATGATGCACAAAACTAAGAAGATGCACGAAGCTAAGAAGATGCACAAAACTAAGAAGATGTCCAAAACTCAGAAGATGCGCAAACTAAGAAGATGCATAAAACTAAGAAAATGTACAAAACTAAGAAGATGCGCAAAACTAAGAAGATTAGCATAACTAAGAAGATGTGCAAAACTAAGAATATGCAAAAAAAACTAAGAAAATTGGCAAAACTAAGAAGATGCATGAAACTACGTAGATGTGCAAAACTAAGAAGATGCGCAAAACTAAGAAGATGTGAAAAATTAAGAAGATATGCAAAACCATGATGATGCAGAAAACTAAGAAGATTTGCAAAACTAAGAAGATGCAGCAAACTAAGAAGATGCACAAAACTAAGAAGATGTGCAAAACTAAGAAGATGAGCAAAACTAAGAAGATGTCCGAAACTGAGAAGATGCGCAAAACTAAGAAGATGCACAAACTAAGAAGATGCACAAAACTAAGTAGATGCACAAAACTAAGAAGATGCCAAAACTATATGCAAAAAAAACTAAGAAGATTGGCAAAACTAAGAAGATGCATAAAACTATGTAGATGTGCAAAACTAAGAAGATGCTCAAAACTAAGAAGATGCGTGAAACTAAGAAGATACGCAAAACTATGAAGATGCACAAAACTAAGAAGATGCGCAAAACTAAGAAGATGCAGCAAACTATGAATATGCACAAAACTAAGAAGATGCGCAAAACTAAGAAGATGTCCGAAACTGAGAAGATGCGCAAAACTAAGAAGATGCACGAAACTAAGAAGATGCACAAAACTAAGTAGATGCACAAAACTAAGAAGATGCGCAAAAGTAAGAATATGCAAAAAAAAACTAAGAAGATTGGCAAAACTAAGAAGATGCATAAAATTATGTAGATGTGCAAAACTAAGAAGATGCTCAAAACTAAGAAGATGCGTGAAACTAAGAAGATACGCAAAAGTATGAAGATGCACAAAACTAAGAAGATACGCAAAACTAAGAAGATGCAGCAAACTATGAATATGCACAAAACTAAGAAGACATGAAGTACTAAGAAGATGCGCAAAACTAAAAAGATGAGCAAAACTAAGAAGATGCCTGAAACTGAGAAGATGCGCAAAACTGTGAAGATACCCAAAACTAAGAAGATGCACAAAACTAAGAAGATATTCAAAACTCAGAAGATGCACAAAACTAAGAAGATGCATAAAACTAAGAAAATGTACAAAACTAAGAAGATTCGCATAACTAAGAAGATACACAAAACTAAGAAGATGTGCAAATTGTAAAAAATGGGCAAAACTAAGAAGATACCCAAAACTAAGAAGTTGTGCAAAACTAAGAAGATGGCAAAAACTAAGAAGATGTGTAAAACTAAGAAGTTGTGCAAAACAAAGAAGATGCCCAAAACTAAGAAGATGCACAAAACTAAGAAGATGTGTAAAACTAAGAAGATGCATAAAACTAAGAAGATGCCCAAAACTAAGAAAATGCGCAAAACTAAGAAGATGCCCAAAACTAAGAAGATGCATAAAACTAAGAAGATGCACAAAAGTAAGAAGATGTGTAAAACTAAGAAGATGTGCAAAACTAAAAATATGTGTGAAACTAATAAGATGCACAAAATTACGAATATACCCAAAACTAAGAAGATTCTCAAAAACTAAGAAGATGCACAAAACTAAGAAGATGCCCAAAACTAAGAAAATGCGCAAAACTAAGAAGATGCCCAAAACTAAGAAGATGCGCAAAACTAAGAAGATACGCAAATTTAAGAAGATGTACAAAACTCAAAAGATGCCCAAAACTAAAAAGATGCGTAAAACTAAGAAGATACGCAAAACTAAGAAGATGCCCAAAACTAAAAAGATGCACAAAACTAAGAACATGTGCAAAACTGAGAAGACGCATAAAACTGAGAAGATGTCAAAACTAAGAAGATG
>JAOSBM010138367.1:0-15640 GCA_027568955.1 Erythroxylum tenue | reverse complement strand
ATAAATATATGTGGATATATTTATTGGGCTAGATTGAATTAAGTTGTCGGGCTTTTATTATATGAGATATAATATGGTTCGAAGCTTATTGGGTTTCAATAATTCCTAATAAGAATAGGGATTAAGTTTTCTCTATAAATAGAGAAACTTATGTCTCATTATAAGTGAGACGAAAAACCCTAGCCATCTAGTGGTTCGTTCTTCTTCCGAAAGAAAGATTATGCGGAGTTCGAAAAGGTTTTTGGACGTGCTAGCACACACTAGCCGCTGCCCAAATCTTTCATCCTTGTGTAGATACCGGTAGAGGACATTCGCGCATTGCAGTGTCTACAAATCTGAAAAAGAAAAACATACCAATCGACGTCAAGAGGTAATTTCGTACGTGTTATGATTTTCGGTTATACTTCTTGTTGTATAGTATGGTCCATTCCGCTGCGTATTGTGAATACCCGGGGCCTTAAGCGATCCAACATTGAGCCCCTTAAGTCAAATGATACTTACACCATTACTATGATGAAACTATCATTGACACCGAAATAGAATATCCATATGATTGTCACATAGTAGGTTAATCCAATGTACTTACTACCCATAGTAAGGATCCACATATTAACTCTAAACAATTTATGTCTACAGCTTATGAGATCTACTGCTTGATTCAATTAAGGAGTATAACATGTGCTTAGTCTATCCGGATTAATGATATCCCATCTCATTAATCCTATAATTAGGAAAAGTTTAGATACTAACATAATTACACATGATAGGAATCTCAATATCTTCTGGTTTTCTTCCTGCTGCAATTTTGAGTCTTCCTTTAATCTGCACATTTTGAGTTCTTCATTGCTGCTTCTATCTTGTCCTCTTCTTCTTCTTTGCACTGAACTTCACTCTTCAGAATTTGGTCTTCATTGCTTCGATCCATACACCCTTGAATTATGCCAAGTATCATCATTTTCAATCTCCATTTGCATATGAACTCCTTCAGCTTCCCTCTCAGCTTCCTTTTCTTCCTAATTTTCACTGAAATTGCCAATTCTTCCACCATCCTCAACAATTCAGGTTGCACAAGACAATTTAATCCAACAGCTCCTCCTTTGTCTTGTGGAGCCTGCACACCAATCATCTTCTTGAGTGAATCAAACTTCCATCTTGGTAATGCCTTGGTGAACACATCAGCAAGTTGGAAGCTTGATCGACAAAAAGCCAACTTGATCTCCTTCTCTTCAATCAATTCTCTAACATAATGATACTTGACTCTCATATGCTTGGTTCTCATGTGATCCGAAGGGTTTTCAGCCATTGCTATTGCTGAACTTGAATCACAGTAAATTGTCACACATTTCCCTTGCAATTCATCAACATCCATCAGAATTTTCTTCATCCATTGTGCTTGCTTGGCTGCCATGTTAACAGCCACATACTCAGCCTCGGTAGTGGACTGAGCAACCACCTTTTGCTTCCTTGAACTCCATGCAAATACACCAGTCCCTAAACTACAACAATATCCACTCCTACTTTTGCAATCTTCATTTCCAGCATAGCTTGCATCACTAAATACATATAACTCCACATTTTTCCTTCTTCGATACCAAATGCCATGTTCAACCAAATACTTAACATATCTCAATACTCTCCTAGCATACAATGCTGATATCTTGAGGGATTATGATTGAAAGCAGCCAACATATTGACAGCACAAGCAATATCGGGTCTAGAGGCACTTAAGTACATTAATGAACCGATTATGCTTCTATAGTAAGTTTCATCAAAATTTTCACCTGGTTTGGTTGCTTCCAACTTCAATTGATGCTCCATTGGTGTTGTCATGCCACTACTATCCTTCAATCCAAATTTCTCAAGCAATTCCTCAGCATACTTTCTTTGATGAATGAAAATACCATCCTCCCTTTGTTGAATGTCCAAATCTAAGAAGTATCTCATCTCTCCCAAATCAGTCATTTGAAATTCTGATTGCATTGAGTCTTTGAATTCACTCACAAACTTGTCTTCAGTCCCTATAATCATCAAGTCATCAACATATAGTGAAAAAATCAATTTACCTTCGGTTTTGGTCTTAACATACAAAGCTGCTTCACTTTTTCTCCTCTCAAAGCCATTTTGCATCAAGTAATTGTTGATTCTTGAGTACCAAGCTTTTGGAGCTTGTTTCAAGCCATACAAGGCCTTTACGAGCTTATACACCTTATGATCTTCCCCTTCCTTCACATATCCTTCTGGTTGTTTCAAGTATACATCCTCATCTAGCATCCCATTCAAGAAGGCACTCTTGACATCCATTTGATGAACTCTCCACCACTTGTTTGCAGCTAGTGCCAAAATGATCCTCACCGTGTCTAATCTTGCAACTGGAGCATAAGTTTCGGTGTAATCCACTCTATACTCTTGCTTGTATCTTCTCACAACTCGTCTAGCCTTGTATTTGTTGATTGAGCCATCCAGATTCAGCTTCTCCTTGAAAATCCACTTTGAGTCAACAACTTTAGTTTCAGCCGAAGGTAGAACCACAAGCAACCAAGTTCCATTCTCCTCTATTGCTTTGATTTCCTCATCCATAGCTCTCTTCCATACTTCATGCTTGATAGCTTGCTTGAATGTCTTTGGTTCTGATTCAATGCTCATAGCAGATTCAATTATAGCCAATGCTTCATTTGGTTCTTCATCATCTTCAGCCCTGTACCTGAAATCAAAAATGGGGTTAGTGTCTCTATAAATTGATGCCAAGTCCCTTGTTTTGTGAGCATTGTTGGAGCTTGATGATCCCTCATGTGAATCCGAGCTCATCCTCCCAATTTCTGGACTTGACAAATGCTCCTCCTGACCTCCATCACTGTCAGGAACATCTGAATTTGGTGAATCCGTGTGTAATAACTCCTCCTGAGATCCATCACCATCTGAATTGTTGTATCTATCATCATCTTCTGCTATTGTTTCCTCATAATCTGCAGTATTTAATGGAAATTCAAGCTCCACTCTTCCAGAATTCGTGTCAACCGATTCTTCCCATTTCCATCCTTCATACTCATCAAACCTCACATCTCTTGAAATCAGTATTTTCCCTGTTTCTGGATTATAAATTCTGTACCCTTTTGAGTCTCTACTATATCCCATCATGACTCCTTTGAGTGCCTTTTCATCCAACTTGGTTCTTTTAACTTCTGGTATGTGCATATATGCTATGCAACCAAAAACTCTCAAATGTTGCACCTTTGGTTTCACTCCAAACCAGACCTCAAATGGAGTCTTTCCTTCCAATGATCTGGTCTTTAATCTATTCTGCAGGTATACAGCTGTACAGTAAGCTTCGGTCCAGAACTTCCTTGGCACTTTCATCCCACACTTCATCGATCTAGCCATCTCCATTATACTCCTATTCTTCCTCTCCGAAACTCCATTCTGCTGAGGTGAGTAAGCAACAGAAAATTGGTGAAATATTCCTTCCTTTTCGAAGTAGTTCTTCATCTCAACTGAAGTATACTCTCCTCCTCTATCACTCCTCAAACATCTCACCTTATTCCCACTTTGACTTTCAACTTCTTCCCTCCATAATTTGAACAATCCGAACACTTGATCTTTGCTCTTCATGAAATAAATCCATGAGTATCTTGATGCATCATCTATAAACTCTACATAATACCTACTCCCTCCAGCTGATGGTGTTTTCATTGGTCCACAAACATCAGTGTGCACCAATTGAAGTTTTTCTGTTGCTCTCCAATCACTTGTTGGGAAGGGTAAGGTATGACTCTTCCCTTTGGCACAAGGTTCACACACACTTTTCAACTTGGAGCTCAATTGAGGTAAACCTATAACCAACTCCTTCTTTTGCATTTCAATTATATAATCAAGACTAGAATGCCCATACCTCTTGTGCCACAATTGTGTAAGATCAGTCATTGATATTGTAGCAAATGCACCTTCGAATTCTGCCATCTTTAGCTTGAAAACTCTATTCGCCATGGGAATCTTGTGAATTAACTCTCCTTCTGCATTGAAAATCTTACACATTTCTTCTTCAAAATGCACTTTATATTTCTTCTCCAAAAGCTGGCCGACACTTATGAGATTTTGATCAAGCTCGGGTATGTAATATACTTCTTCAAGAACAGTGTTTCCAGCCTTTGTTCCCAATTTCATTGTCCCTTTTCAAGTTATAGGTAAAATCTCCCCATTTCCTATTTTGACAACAGCACTAACTCCATCATTTCTCTCTACAAATGCCTCTTTCTTCTTTGTCATATGGTTGGAGCAACCACTATCTATCAACCATTCACTTCTTCTCTCATTCATCACTTTAGTATCACAAACCTTGTCTGCAAGTTTTGCTTCCAAGTCTTGACAGATTTCTGCTACAAATACACTCTCTTCGGGTATGGTTTTCTTTGATTGATTTTTGGTTTGTGAAGGTCCAGGTTGGGTGTTTGACATGTTTGATGAATTGTGTTGAGAATTTGAATGTGTTTGGGGTTGAAAATATGACACAGATTCAACCATTGTGTTTGTACCCTGAGGATGTTGGCTTGATTGGCTAGGCAATGTTGTTTGGGTGGTTTGGTGATTCGGATATATTGAGCTTGATTGAGATTGGTTTGGTTGGGTCATTTGAGGGTAATAAGCATAAGGTTGAGGGATCAAGGAGTGTTGAGTCAAGTGAGGTTGGAAAATATGTGACTGAGGTACTGATATTGATGTTGTGTAGGATTGAGCTAGTGGTGGTGTTTGAAAGGCTTCTAGTTTTCCTATAAAGTGTGCTTGATGTATTTGTGAATCAGAAGAGTGTTGATAAGGTTGTATACGAGCTGGCATCATATTTGGTGAGGTATTTGATCTGTGTAGTGGATGTATTGGAGGTGGCTTCCCAAAAAGAGGGCTTTGCGGATTCTGTTGCTCCTTCAACCATTTTTCATAGCATACCCTTCTTGAATGTCCCCTTTTCCTGCAAAAAATGCATTCAATATTGTCATTCCAATAGCATTCCTCTGTTGCATGATTATTTCTTCCACAGAATGTGCAATTTGCAAACATGCCCCATCTAGTCATTCTTGCTCCACCTTGCATTCGGATGTCATTGCTTCCAGGACATTGGCTGGTATTGTGGAAATTTGGGTAAGGCATTTGTGAAGAGTTTGGTGTTTGAGGGTACAAGTGACTCGGGTATGGCTGGTTTTGAGTGTAGGTGTTAATCTGGTGAGAGACTTGATTGTTGTGAGGCAGATTGGATGTGTTTTGATGGATTTGGACTTGTGCAGGTTTTGATTCAAACGAGTTTTGGTTTTGGGTATAACTTGGAAAGTTTTCTGGTGCCTTGAATCTCTCAGCCTTTAGTGCATTCTCTTCCCCTTCTCTTCTATTTTCATATCTCTCATCGTGCAACTCCAAAACATTGAAGACTTGCTCCAACGAAACCAAATCTGGGTCATTTGTAAACTTCCATTCCACAGGTGATATGCTTGCCTCAAACCTCAATGGTAGTCTGCTCAGGAATTTATCCACCAATCTCTCTGTACTGGTGTTCTCCCCAAACTCCTTCAGCTGCTGCACTAAACTTAAGAATCTGGCCTTAGCAGTCGACACACTCTCCTCATCCTTCATTGAAAATTTTTCAAAACTTCTCATGATGGCTTGTTTCCTCAGCCTTAACGTTTGAGCTGATCCCATATGCTCCATTTTGAGTGTATCCCACAATTCCTTAGCACTCCTACAACTAGCATGCCTTAGCAAGATTGTTTCACTTACCATGGATCTAAAAAATACAAGTGCCCTGAAGTGTTTGTCTCTATCTTGACTTAATCTTGTCAGATCAGCTTGAGTTGAAGTTCCAATATCTTCAGCTACTCCATCAGTCACCACACTCCAACAATCACTAATCCTAAGGCAATCCTCCACTCGAAGAGCCCATGCTTTGTAGTTTTCTCCAATCAATACTGGTATAGTTGCCTGAACATTTTGTAAATTCATCATCGTCGGATTCATACCTGCCATTGTTCGGTTTGGTCCAGACTAGGTGAACCGTGAAGCTCTGATACCACTCTTGAAAAGGCTCCCTTGAAGGTTTGAAGATGGAAACTTCAGCACATAAGCTGTCGAGGAACAAAGTTGGATGAAGCCTTTTGTCAAAACCTTGTGCACTGTTCCCGTGCACTGTACACGCAACTCTCCTTTCAGCAGAAAAAGGTGGAACATCAATCCCTCGATTTTGATCTGTGCATATGGTGACTCTCCAAAGTTGCGACTCACTTCCTCACAAATCAAAATGTATGGCAGATGTTTTGTGTATATTTGTAAAAGAATGCAGCTCTCCTTTGTAAACAAATGAAACAGTGATTTAATTTTGCAAACTCTGAATGTGTAAATACTACTTCATCCACTCACTGATCAATTTGTGTCCCTGCTTTGAATGGAATAAAATGATGTAAAAAGATAACTAATAGATCAAGATTGAAACGGAAAAAGATGGAATTTTGGCATTCACTCACAAAACCAACTCCAGACTAGTATCAGATTTTAAAAAGAAAACAGAACAATCACAAAACTTCTTCTAACTCAACTTCTGAACTTGTTGCTGGTAATCAAAACAGAATGGAAAACATGAACATGAGTAAGAATATTGATACTTGGTAAGAAAAGAAGTATTGAGGGTTTTTGTTGTTTTTTTCATTACCTTTTCGAAAATGAAAACAAGGAGCTTTATATTCAGCTCTGGCATGATCTGATACACTTTGATCTTTTAAACTAAAAGATAATGACTTGGTCTGATGAATAAAACTAGACTAATACAACATTTCCTGATTTAGCAAAAACACAAAAGCAACACATTTTGTCTTTAGCTTAACTAAAACCGACATTGTCCAAAAACTGAAACTTGTACAGCATGATTCTTCAGCAGCAATTTGATTTCCAGTAATCACAATTCCTGACATTTAGATCAAGTTGTTAGCCCAAAATTAAAGTGCTTCAGCTACATGTGTGCTGATTTTCTTTAACAATATTGATTTCACTAATTAATTTCCATGGAATCTTGCTTCTGAATTTAGCTACTTTTCCTGCTCTGCATTTCTTCTTCTGGTTTTCTTCCTGCTGCAATTTTGAGTCTTCCTTCAATCTGCACATTTTGAGTTCTTCATTGCTGCTTCTATCTTCTCCTCTTCTTCTTCTTTGCACTGAACTTCACTCATCAGAATTTGGTCTTCATTGCTTCGATCCATACACCCTTGAATTATGCCAAGTATCATCATTTTCAATCACCATTTGCATCTGAACTCCTTCAGCTTCCCTCTCAGCTTCCTTTTCTTCCTAATTTTCACTGACATTGCCAATTCTTCCACCATCCTCAACAATTCAGGTTGCACAAGACAATTTAATCCAACATACCATAGGCGTGTACATGTGACACAAAACTCATTTAAAAAATAAGCTTAGTCAACGGATCAGCTATATTCTTACAACAAATAGTGAATTTGAGTTTCAAAAGGGTTGTATTAATTAAGATTCTTAAACATTTTGAGATTTTAGGTTGAAACTGTGTTTCAAACAACCACTTAAATTAAACACCTTAAATGGAATCTGGCTCAGTATATCAAATTTACAAAGATAAAAGTGAAAAGTTGACACTTTTCACCAAAATTTAAGCTTTAAACAATTAAAGTTGAATTTGAGTATCAGACGACTACTAAAATTTGAGTTTATCTCATTGAATTAATGAAATTTTTTTGAACATTCAAGTCTTAGATCTAAGAGATCACTTAAATTTATTGCTTTAAGAACCAGATCAAAATTAAACCCAAAGCTACTTCTTAACAAGGGAAATAACCATATTGTGATACTTGGTCGCAAACTTGGACAAGTAGTCACCGACCAGCTGCTCGAACTTCACGAACAACTCGTCCATAATGTCTGTTCCAAAATGAGACTCAAGCAGCGACTCATACACCGCCCTGATCGTTTTGGCCACTTTCCGGCCACGAGATTTTGTGTACATCCCCTCCTCAACACCTTCGTCCCACTCTACGTTAAATGTTTCTAAGTGACTAATGATAAATGACCCTTCTTTTTCGATCTCCTTCTTCATTTCCTCAACACTTGGAGCATAGTAGGGGACATTGAAAGAGTCAACCTTTTCCTCCTCTAGGTGGCCCTGCAAAATCTAACTGTTAAGCAAGGGTTGCACCTTCTATAAGTCAAATGTAAAAGAGAGATTTACTTTATAATTTAATAAACTGTTAAGGAAACACATTAATTATTAAAATTTTTAAAAACATTTTAAAAATTTTTAATTTTGTAGAAATTTCATTATTTAAATTTTGGGTTAAAAAACGAGAAATACAAAATATACGAATATCACGATTGTAGAAATTAAATGTTAATTACATAACTATTCAAATTAACTTTTAATTCGAAATGAATTAATCTAATCGATCCAAATTAATAATTTATTATAATTATCCGTAAAAGCATTAATTTTAATCAAACTCAATAAGTTGAGTCAGATTTACAAGATATGCTAATTTACTATATTAGGACATTTATTCAGTTCAAGTTTGAAGTTCATACCATATTGATTCTATCGTTAATTTTTAGTTAAAGTCTAAAAATCAATTATTTTCTAAAAAGTTAAAATTATAAAGAGTTTTTGAAACATTTTAAAATCAGAATTTTTTGAAATTTCTTTATAGTTTATTATCAGTTAAAAACTCTTTACTCATTAAAATTTCGATTTTTCAGTTTTAGTTTTTCCATAAAAACACATTCTTTTAAATTTTAATTAAAAATAACAAAGAAATACACACAATATGAATATCACAGTTGTACCAACCAAACAATATTTATAATTATTTCAAATTACTAATTAAAATCAAATTTAATTAGTTTGAGTCGAATTGAATAGGTAAATTGAGTTATCATATTAATGACATTTGATTAATTTATGTATAAAGTTCAATCATTATTTTTTAATTAAAGTCTAAGAGAAATTTTTTTAAAAAAATTAAAATTACGAAGAGTTTTGTTTGAGAATTGTAAAAGTTAAAAAATTTTAAACTACAGTAAAATTTTATTTTTTTACCCATAACTCAATTCCTGGGAAGTGGTCAGTTTTACCTCTGCAACCAAGGCCATTAAAGCTTCTGCTAAGAGCTCCAAATGGTAGCAAGCGTCAGCAGAAGCAGGGTCAGTGGAACTTTTGCCAAAGAACGACAAGACCATGCAGCCTCCGGGCACTATTTCCTCCGAACGTGATCTTAAGAACATGGAAAAGTCCTTTCGGAACTGTAGAGCATATGCATCCAACACAAATTGTGGACTACTCTTAGATATATAGATCTTTCCCTTGTTCATGTTCCTGCTAGCTTCTGCATCTAGACCAGGTGGAACCTGTTCTTGAATCAAAGTGCAGACGTTGTCAAACATGTTAATAAAAGTTAGCAAGTGTGATAAGTCCATCTTGGATTGTGACGAACATGAATCCAAAATCTAATGTGTTAAGAGACTATTTGAAGACCTAGTTGTTGAAAACTTTTACTAACTCATTGTGGACCATTAACTTCTTTGGGAGGTACCTGAGCTGGATAATTACTTTTCTTTGCAAAGAAACAAGATGGGAAATATCAGAAAAACTAGATTCTTCAGACTAAAATCTTCTCTATCGTCAATGAATGAATAGAAATTTTATCAACCACACTGACATATGTGGCAGAGAAGGATTCATCTCATAGGCTAAGCTTTCAGACACTTCTGTTGTTTTTATTTGAGAAGATAAATTCTGTTGAAAAATTTGAAGTCCATAGACAGATAGTAAACATTTCTGATGTTGATTAAGAAACTGGAACTTGTTGGGATCATCCACTTTCAACCAAGAATCTACTCGAAGAACCAAATGCAAAGTCAAGAACTGCATGCCAAGACTTGGAATTTCATTTTTCTCAGAAAGATTCAACTACTGTACCTGTGAGAGCCAGTGGAGGCTAGAAGAAGAATGCACAAAGTGAAGACTTCTGGTGGAGAACAATCTGCCATAGAAAGAACCAGGCATGGCAGATACAAAACATGGACCAAACTTATCACCTTTCTCTTCCTTGAGTTGGGTGTAGAATTCAGGAAGTAACCCAAAAATGGTATTGAAGTCATTGCAAGGAAGATCGTTCAAGAACACCGTGAACTCTGGCACTCGATGGCTCAAATCCTTGCAATGGGCAAACACAAAATCAATTATCTGAGAGATTACTGATAAAGAATTAGGTCCAGATGAGCAACCCAGGTCTGCAATTGCTATACTTGCTGGTATACCATTACTGCTCAACATTTCTTTCACAGATTCCTCCATGACTGGCTTACCTACTGATATTATCTTGTTCTACAAAATCAAACAGTCAAGGGGTTAGTTCCAAACCAAAAACAAAACCAAAAATGGGAGGAGTTAAGAGCATAAGAAATCAATGTCTTTAAAGAAAATGGATCTGAACCTGGACTGCAGAATTTTTTGCATAACTAGTTTCACCAACCCCCTTGTTCATGTGAAATTCTTGCATTACTTCCATCTTTTTCTCTCTATAACTTCGATAAATCGGACTCCAAGAAGCTATTAGTTGCAAGCTCTTGAGCAAAATGATATGAAGATAGCTATTCTCTGCACTGACTGTATATATATATAGTAGGTGATACACGAGTTTCGTGGTCAGCATTAATACCTCAATATGGATTTTATCCTTTTTTTTATTTTGCAAATTAATTTTATCAACTTTTCTTTATTATAAGTGGAAGATTATGATTTTGTTGTCAACGTCACAAGTTAAAGTCACAAAAACAATATTTTTGTAAAATACGAAAAAAAAACTAAGTACACCAAATATCATATGTCCTGTAGATTATTCTACATGTTTGATATTGTGATATATTCTTCTTAGAAATTAAGCATAATAATTCTTTTATCTGATATCCTCCACTCTTCAGTGTTTGAGCATATGCTTGGGGGAAGGAGAAGAACACAAAATAAAAACGTGACAAATGGTGTTCTTGCCATTTTGCTACTCAAGCTTTGGAATAAGAACAAGTGTCGGCTTCTCTGAGCAATGTTTCATGCATTAGTCAGTTTGGTGTTCGTCCCTTTCTTATAACCTAACGTGCACTTAATATATTCTTTTAAATCTTTCACTTCTGAGTCATATTGTTTCTTAATTCCTCTAACTATTAAGTTCCCAAATTCGCATTTAATTCGACTAGTGTTGTTGTTGTTAGATCAGTTAAAATCGGTTTACAACGTTCAAATTAACTTTTAAATTTTTAAACTCGAATTAAGTCGGATTATATTAATATCCTTAACGAAATAACCTTATAATACAAAAACATACTCATATTTTAATAATGGTTGAAAAATTCAACTGATTTCTCTAGTTTACCCGTAAAGATTTTGAACCGTTTAACTTTTCGATTCAATTTTTAAGTTTTTTATTCGATTTACTTTAATAACTTTTGTTGTTAAAAATTGATTAGTTTATTAATTACCTGTCAATTTTTTAAATTAATAATTTTTTATAAATAAAAATAAATAAATAAATTTTTATTTAACAACCTATTTTCAATCAAACTTTAAATTATTCAATGGATAAACACATTCTCTTTCAATCATATTTTAAAATTTTTAATTTTATTTAATCTTTAACCGACGGTCTAATACCGAATGATCCTTTTAAATTTTAAACCTCTTATTTTATTGGTCTAACTTGTGGTGAGATATTTAAAATACTTTATTTTAGCTCCTAATTAGCTCTATGAATCCCGAACACAATTCAAAATAAACACACAATTACAAATAAAGCGTGAGTTTATCTTAAATATCGTGTGGCAATGAAAGAAACCCTTAGCTGAACTGAAATATCACGTGGTAATGGTCGGCAATATGGTTGACCAGAACCACAACTAACTGTACTAGATTAATTTGTTAAGAGCACAGGAATCACGCAATTCGGTGATGAGTTTGTCTTTGTAGGACCATTAGCTGTTGGTCACTACACAAATGTGGGGACAAAATTTTTTTGTCTAATTTTTATGGTATTTTATTCTATCTTATGAATCTCAGCTATTTATTTATGTGAGTTTTGTGTGGGCTCCGCATAAAAAAATGGCCGAGATTCATGAGACAGAATAAGACACCATAAAACTGGACAGAAGATCTGGACTCGTACAAATGCACACGGGTTGTTTCCCTCTCAGATTCTCTGTCCCCTCTATCTTGTTCTAATTCTGTCCCACTTCATTTCAATTATCTATTTATGTAGATTTACTCTGTCTCATTTCATCTCAACCATTAATTTATGTGGGTCTCAAGATAGAGGGGATCGAGGATCATATCTCGTTGTTTCTTATATATTTGCAATATATTGGACAATTATTTTTGGATCACATGGAAGTATATTTAAATAAAGGGGTACGATAAATAGTAAAAAAAAAAGCAAATACGAAAAAACCAAATAATAAGTCAAGAAGTTATTTATAAGTTTCTAGTTTACCTTACGAGATAGCAACTTTAATTAATCATTAGTAAAAGTTACATGCTTAGGTTGTCTTAGATATGGTGCAATATCGCTCTTCACGGTTAGGACTAATAAGTCACAATTATCATTATTTAAATTAATTATGTCAGTTAATTGTTATTTATTATTAGTACTACTTAATTTGGAATTATGTTCTATTAACTATATGTAACTTTTATTAATCGTTTCGCGGTATTATTTATGAAGTATATATACGCATCCAGCATATTCATCGCAAAGGGAACCAGTGTGCCGATACTCTTGCTCTTCTTGCCGGCTTGGCTATTCCGGGGGTCCATCTGCTTCAAGCCCCCCCTCTTCCGGTCCTCCATCGCCTTCATCATGACAAGATTGGCACCTCGTATCGCCGAGGCACGCGTTAGCCGCGTGTTTGTTTTCTTTTAAATTTTTCTAGTTGTTTTCTCCTTGTATTAAAAAAAAGTATATATACGCATTTCTTTTGATATTATTATTCAATTATTAATTTAGTTTTATATATTTGTGTCATTTTTTACCGTCGGGACTAATAAGTGTCAACTATGATTATTTAAATTAATTATTTCAATTAATTGTTATTTATTATTAGTTTTACTTAATTCGGAATTATGTTCTTGTTAACTATGTAATGTTTATTAATCGTTTCATATTATTATTTATTAAGTATATATACGCATTTCTTTTGATATTATTATTCAATTATTAATTTAGTTTTATATATTTGTGTCATTTTTCACGTTGGGACTAATAAGTAACAACTATGATTATTTAAATTAACTATGTCAGTTAATTGTTATTTATTATTAGTTTTACTTAATTCGAAATTATGTTATTATTAACTATGTAATGTTTATTAATCATTTCGTATTATTATTTATTAAGTATATATACGCACTTCTTTTGATATTATTATTAAATTATTAATTTAGTTCTATTTGTGTCATTTTTTTAATATATAGCTTTTATAGCTTAGAGATGGAGGAACGTGTTCTAAGAAGGAAATATTTGTATGGTTAGAGAAGAAAAGATACAGACATGGTTTGATTGACAAATGTTTTTTTTTGATAATTTGATTGACAAATGTTTATAAAACAAATAATGATACAAATATCGTTTTTACTGCACAATAATAATAAGCAAGCTTTAACTTTTAGAAGGCATCGGTAAAAAATTGCTTAAACAAATGGAAAAGCCAAACCGAAACAAATAAACCCTAAAAACCAGTATGAGGTATATATTGAATGGCCTTCATCGACTTTTTACTTTAGGCGCAATAATCAAGTGCATGTATATTTTCCGTCAAGATTTTCAAGTGTCAAATATTGTAACATATCAATAGATACAAATATTCAAACACAAATATGCAATTGCGACCAACAAAATTGTATGCCCAAAAATGCACAAATAAATTTCCATAGCTCGTACATATATAATACTAAAAGATGCAAAAACAAATAAGGCATCACAAAAATTCATAGCAATGTTAAATCTTACCAGATGCAACGGGTCAGTCATAGGCATCAAACCAAAAACATGCATATATGCCGAGAATCATAAGCAGTAGAAAAACTTGAGACTAATTCAAAAAAGAGTCATTGTCATCAATGAATGCTGTAAATAAGATGAAAATTTGTTGCAACTTTTGGACGATAATCGTCCTTAACGCTGACATGACGTAACTAAGGTCGTATACATTTCAACTAAACATAAGAATAGGAAACAATTACCTTCTTAATCAAGTAAGTTAGCACTATCTGCCTGACTTGACTCTATGTAGATGCATTGAAAAGCCAATGTTTGCCTATTAACATCGCCTACCAAATAATGAATCTCATACGACTACGATATTGAAACATACAAAACTGTATTCAATTAGCAAATAACAAATGATTCTTACCATTTTTTCTTTATCGGTAAGAGCGGACGATAAGCTTCCTTCAGAAAAAAAAGCGTAGCCATTACTGACATTTTCCAATTTTAGGTGACGATAAGATCTGTCTTGAACACTGACTACTGCTACTTGTATATCTACCTATACAGTGAACAAACGAAATTATAGCAGTTAGAACTCAAATAACAGGGGTAAGGAAAATATATAAATCTGGAAGTTAGTAAGAAACAGAGGTCAATGGCGACAAAATCATAGAGGTTTCATTATGAGAAACGATAATAATAACTCAGACCTAGAAAATAAAAAAGAAGAAGAGAATAAGCCGATGGTCGAGTAAAATAGGAAGCCGAAGGAGTTACCATAGAAGAAGGTTCCGGAGAAGATGAAGAAGAACTGAAGTGAGCTGCTTAATAATTAATAATAACAACATCAATAATAACATGCACATAAAACTCACGTGAGTTATTTATTAATTGGGTTGATAGGTTTCCAATAAATGTTGCAAAGAATACCAAAATTTATTACTTTGAGATTTTGTAGGCTTTCCAGTCGATTAATTTGAAGATTTGTGCCAGATTTTTTTTATCGAGAAGTAATTGTGATGTCTACTAAAGGTCAACAGAATAAATCGGAGCCGTTAGATAAATTAGGACCGTTACATTCAGGACACGTTACAAGAAGGATGAACATTAGTATAAACTTAATTAATTAATGGAAGATGCAATAGTAGTATATATATATAGTTAATAATAATAATAATGGCATAATTAACAACCAATTATTAATAATTATTAATTACTAATAACACAATTATAACTAAACTAATAATTAAATAATAATATGAAAGGATTAATTAAAAAAACAAAATAACATAAGTCACAACCGTGAATGGGAGTACCCCCTATGACTTGATTACTCAAGATTTGTTTAATTTCAGTTTTTATAGATATTTAAAAGTTATTGGAAGAAAATGGAGGATTCTATTATGAAAATTTACAATGACATAATTAACAACCAATTAATAATTAATATTAATTAAAATGAGACAAATAAAACTAAATTAATAATTGAATAATAATATTAAAAGAAATGTGTATATATAGTTAATAAATAATAATATGAAAGAAATAATAAAT
Source organism: Erythroxylum tenue (assembly GCA_027568955.1). Taxonomy (NCBI): domain Eukaryota; kingdom Viridiplantae; phylum Streptophyta; class Magnoliopsida; order Malpighiales; family Erythroxylaceae; genus Erythroxylum; species Erythroxylum tenue. The sequence continues at coordinate 71 of JAOSBM010138367.1, read as the reverse complement.
ACTAGATCGTGAATAAGAACATAATTTCAAATTAAGTAATAACAATTAATTTATATAATGATAGCTGCGAC
>JAOSBM010138271.1:0-15680 GCA_027568955.1 Erythroxylum tenue | reverse complement strand
AATAGCAGTATCTTGTAGATATGTAGGATCCTAGGATTATATTTCCATATCTGTAGGATTATATTTCCTTAGCTGTAGAGATTTCTTTCCTTCTGTAACCCTATGCATGCATATATATACTGCAGTCTATAATGAAAGAAATATAGAGCAAATAAGCTCTGTTTCACATACATCGTATAAATAAACCTGCCATCTCTGAGAGAAGCTATGGCTAACTTTGACTCTAAGCTTTCAGTCTCTGCATCTTCTCTTCTTCATCTAACTTTCAGCATAATAGGTATATTACAATTCATTGAACGACAACTCAAAGAGTAATTAGTCTTTTTATTGTTATGAACATGACCGTATTAGATGATATATTTAAATAAAAGTATTTAATATAAGCAAAAATTGCAAGTATGCCTTATTAAAGTATATTTAATTACCAATTACGTGAAATCAGTTATGTTTATTGAAGTACAATGATAAAATACTTTTCAAAAAAAAATTCATCGTTAAATCATCAATGGACACGTATTATCTATGTGAGTGTTGTCTGTGTTAGTGAATATATAAAACTAATTAAGTTGGCCTCACATAATATCTTAAGCTTTTGTGGTAAAACGGTTATTTAATATGGTATCAGAGCCTTTGTGACCAAATGGTCGTGAGTTCAAATCTTACCACCCATCTATTATTCAGCACAAGGTAGAGTAAGTTTGTGCAAGTTTCAAGCCTAAAGGGCTTTCACTTGAAGGGGTGTGTTAGTGAATAAAATCAATTATGTTGGCCTCACACAACCACTTAAACTATTATGATAAAACGGTCACTTAACAGTCTGAACCTATGTTATGTGTTCTTATTTACCATTTTAAAGCATTAGTGAACGATCATATATATATGCTTAAATAATATTTTCTTTTGTTTTTCTTTATTCACAAGCTTAAATGATAAGCATCATGTTATTATTGACTCTAATAGTTATGAACAAAGATCTTTCCATAAGGTTTGAAACAAAAAAGCAAATAAACTAGTGTTAGAATAACAGAGAACATCAAGCTAATGTTCTATAAGAATGATAGTGTTAGAAAGTTTATAGAGTATGTTAAAAGCATGTCTTATTTTGATATTGTTTATAATTCAATTGATGGGTACACTAATGAGTATATTAACTACTAAGATAAAAAATACAGAAGCAAGATTGAAATCTATAGGATTGAAACTGATTGCAAGTTTCCTTGCATAATTTATCATAAACTTATTGCTTCTTTAATATGGCCCATTCTAAATAAATTATAGCACTGTTAAGGATAAATGAAATGTAACAAAATTACAAGGTATGGTTCTTCAAGAGGAAGTAATACTTAAGAAGTAAGGAATTCACTTAATTAATCTCATAGGTCAGTAAGAAGCTTAAAAAAAAAACAGGAAAAGGGTAATAAAGGACACTAAAGTTAATCCATCATTTGTTCAAATCCACGAGCAGGGGCGGATCCAGAAATTTTTTTGAGTGGGGGCAAAATTTTAATAAGAGTAAAATTTTATTTTTAATGAAGGCAAAATTTTAATGTGAACAAAATTTTATTTTTTTTATGGGAGTAAAATTTAAAATAATACTTTTTTATATGAAATTTGTTGGAGGCAATGAGGCACACTTGCCCCCATTGTAGCTCCGACCCTGTCCACGAGAAGGAACAAAAAAATTGTAAGCGTTCTTTTTGTGGAAAGGCTAAATATTATCAGAAAGATTGCTTGAAATAAAAGGTATGGTTTGAAAAGAAAGTTAAGCATATTGTTTTTGTATGATTTGAATCAAATTTAAAAGAAGTTCCTTTTTAACACTTACAGACTGATTATACTTACACCACTCATATTTCAAATGCGAAGCAAAGAATCCTTATAAACCAAATCATAAACCTAAATGAAACTTTTGTATTTATGAGTAATTGAGTCCAAATTGAAGTTAATCCATTGAAACTTATCGTTTAAGTTTAGATATTAGGTATCAATTAGATCTGTTACAAACGCTTTATGTTCCTATTATTTATCAAAGTTTAATTTCTTTCACTAAACTTGATATAATTGGATTTTCTTTTAAGTTTGAAAATTGATGGTACAAAATATTTACGAATAATCATTTTGTCAGTTCCATTATTCTTTGTGATGGCTTATACAAATCAAAGCTTGATAATCTTTTTTGTTGAGACTTTGCTAACTTTACATTATAATGTTGACATTAAATGTAGTTTAGTGGATGAAAGTTCATATTACTTGGAAAATAATCATTTAGGTCATATATTCAAAGAAATAATACAAAGATTGGTTTAAAAAAATGAAATCTTTCATAACTGGAGCTTTTTTTATCTAAGTATATATACAAATTGTATTAAGGAAAAATATATAAAAATACAAAATTAAAAAAGTGACCATAAGAAGCAAACAACTCCTTGAACTTGTGAACACTGATATGTGTGGGCTTTTAATGTTCTAATTTTTGGTAAATAAAAATGTTTTATTACTTTTAATGATGAAGTTTCACGTTATGAATATCTCTATTTTATACATAAGAAATCTCACTTAGAAATGCCTTTAAGGTGTTTATTAATGAAGTTGAAAGATAATTAAATAGAAAGGTAAAAGTTGTCAAGTCTAATAGAAGTGACAAATATTATGAAAGGTATGATGAAATTGGACCTCCTGACCCCTTTGTTAAATTCCTTGAAAAGCATGGTCATGTGCTCAATATATAATATCTAGCAAGTTATAACATAATGGTATTACAATAAGGCACAATCATACTTTAATGGATATGGTTAGGAGTATGTTAACTTATTCTTCCTTATCATTATCATTGTGGATGTATGCTTTAAAAATTGCCATGTATTTGTTAAGCATAGTTCCTAGTAAGGTGTTCCAATGGCTCTTTATGAATTGCAAATAGAAGGCCCAAATTTGAGATGCCTATATATTTATGGTTGGTTGGCAGAAGTAGGAATTTATAATTCATATAAATTGAATTAGACTAAAAAACAACTAGTAGTTTTTACATTTGTTATCTAAAAAATATAAAAGTATATATTTTATTATCTTGACCATAGTATAAAAGTTATTGAAACTAGAAATGTAAGGTTCATTCAAACTAAAGAAATAAGCAGGAGTAGAGAGCATCATAAAGTTGAAATTCAAGAAGTTAAAGTGGAGATTCCTTTACCTAAAACTTCTTCTTAAGTTGTTTCCACAATTTTTAAATATTTTAACAACATACAAGAACAATAAATAAATGAAAAATCACCTCATAATGAAATTGTTGCTAATGAACTTATGGTAGATGAATCACATGAGGTAGTATTGAAACAAACCATTGTTTCTTGCTCTTCAACTGAAGTGGAATACCGAGCAATGACCTTGACCTCTCGTGAATTAAAATGGTCGTTGCATCTGTTACAAGACTTTGGCATTCATCATCCCCAGCCAATAACCCTATAATCTGATAATCAGGCTGCAGTCCACATTGCAGGTTTCATAAGCGAACAAAGCACATTGAATTGGATTGTCACCTTGTTTGAGAGAAAATACAATATAGTATTTGTAAAAGTTAGATAAAGAGAGAAAACTTTAGAAGAAAAATATTGTTTTGTCATATTTTACTAGGCTTATAGTGTAATATATATACAGTAACTATATGGGACAAACCAAAAACCTAGTATTAAACCTAAATAATACAAAAAAAAGCTATATATACAATTCAACACTCCCCTTCAAGCTGGAGCATATAAGTCATATGCATTAAGCTTGTTACAAATAAACCTAACACAAGGACCCCGTAAAGACTTAGTGAAAATATCTGTTAGCTAGTCATTTGAGCTGACATAACTAGTAGCAATACAACCCGATAAGACCTTCTCTCGTATAAAATGACAGTCAATTTCAATATGTTTGGTCTTCTTATGAAATACTAGGTTGGAGGCAATATGAAGTGCAGCTTGATTATCGCAAAGAAGCTTCATCTGTGACAATTATGCAAATTTTAACTCATGAATCAACTGTTTCAACCATAGGAGTTCACAGGTTATCAAAGCCATAGCACGATATTCTGCTTCTGCACTTGATCTAGCAACAACTACTTGTTTATTGCTCTTCTAAGATACTAAATTACCTCTAACAAAGATGCAATATCCTGAAGTAGACAATTTATCAGATGGGGATCCTACCCAATCAGCACCTATCCAATCACTTGTGTATTACCCCTATTCTCATACAGTAGTCCTTTTCCTGATGCCCCTTTAATATATCTCAAAATATGAACAATTGCATCCCAATGACTATCACATGGAGACTGTAAGAACTGACTGACGACACTAACTGCAAAGGAGATATTAGGTCGAGTAATAGTAAGATAATTGAGCTTACCAACCAGTCTCCGATACCTCCTTAGATCTGCAAGAGGCTCCCCTTATTGTGGTAAAAGTTTTAAATTAGGATCCATAGGAGAGTCTATAGGTCTGCAATCTAACATGCCAGTTTCTTCCATAATATCCAATGCACACTTTCTATGAGAAATAACAACACTAGAGCTAGACTATGCAACTTCTATACCAAGAAAGTACTTGAGTAATCCCAAATCCTTAGTCTGAAAATGACTAAAAAGGTGTTGCTTCAGTTGATCAATACCATCCTGATCACTACCAGTGATAACAATATCATCAACGTAGACAACAAGATAAATGCATTCCCCCTGTGACGAATGTCTGTAGAAAACAGAATGATTGGACTTAGTTCGAATCATACCAAACTCTTGCAAGACAACATTGAAGTGACCAAACTAAGCTCACGGAAATTGTTTTAGACGATATAGTAAGTGACGACGTTTACAAGCCAAACCAACTCCCCTTGAGCAACAAAGCTAGGTGGTTGCTCCATATAAAATTCCTCCTCAACCTCACCATATAAAAAGGCATTCTTAATGTCCAACTGATGTAAGGGCCAGTGCCGCATAGTAGCCATAGATAAAATCAGTCAAACAGAAGACATTTTGGCAATAGGAGAAAATGTAGCATTATAGTCATCATCATCATCATCACCCAGTCCGAAATTCTGCAATGAAGCAGGGTTTGGGGAAGTCCGATAGTATGCAACTTTACCCCTACATAGTAGAGAGGTTGTTTTCAGTGGACCCACATGCAAATGAGACAATATAAGAATGATGTAGGTAACAGAAACAATTCATAAAACATAAAATAAATGAAAATATAAGTAATGGGGAAATAAAAGCACTAAATAGAAATAATAATAAAAATACCCAAATCTCAAGGTATAGCTAAAATAAATGCAAATAACACTAATAATACCAATCACTAATAATAATAATAATAATAATAATAATAATAATAATAATAATAATAATAGTAATAGTAATAAGGACAAAACCAAAACTAATAGGAAACTCAAATACAAGTGAAAATAACAGTAATAATAAAAATACGAATAAAAATACTAATAATAAACTAATAAGAAACTAGTAAGACACGAAGAAACCATAGGAACTGTAGGTGTAATTGCAAAGGAGGGCAAAAAAGAAAGAGCAAAGGACTTATGAAAACAAAATGAAGAAACGTGCGTCAGTGAGGCCTGTCAGAGAGAAGGAGCGAAGTGCAGAGGAGAGGAGAGAATTTAATGAATTTGAGTATCCCTTTGCCACTAGATGGGCCTTATAACGATCAACTATACCATTTAGATCAACCTTAAGAGAATAAACCCAACCACACCCAATAGTAGAATGACTAGGGGCAAAGGAACCAAATCCCAAGTATGGTTATCATGTAAAGCAGTCATCTCTTCTACCATAGCTTGTCACCACCTAGAATCTGAAAATGCCTCACCAACAGTTTTAAAGACAGAAACAGAAGATAAAGAAGACACAAAAGCAAAATAAGGTGAAGACACGTGATGATAACTAAGGAAAGTGTAAATGGGATAAGGGTTACGAGTAGACCCTGTACCTTTTCGAAGAGCAATAGGAAACTGACCAGCAATAGGTAGGGCCTCTGCTGGTTGAGATGCTGAGGTAGGTTGTATGTCAGAAATGTCATAAGTAATATGTACATCTGGTGTAGGAGAGGAGTCGATGTCTACAGAAGGTGAAGACGGAGGACGACGATGATACACTTGCAGTGGTGCAGAAGGTAGAATAGTTTCATGTGACTGAATAGGCACAAGAGGAGGAACAGGAATAATTTCAGACATCAAGTGACTCTCAGAAGAACGAGAAGAAAAGAATGGAGATGTCTTAAAGAATGTACCATCAGCAGAAATGAAGTAAGGCTGAGAAGCTAGAGAACAACAATTGTAACCTTTTTAAAGACGGGAGTAACCAAGGAAAATGCACTTGGTGGAATGTGCAAAGAGTTTATCCTGACCAGGGACAACGTTATGTACAAAACAAATGCAACCAAAAACTCGAAGAGGAAGAAGAAATAATGGCTGATCAGGAAACACGATAGAATAAGGAGTCTTGTGTTGTAAAACAAAAGAAGGCATCCGATTAATCAAGTAACATGCTGTGAGAATGGCATCAACTCAAAAACAAAAGGAAACTTGATGATGTAAGTGAAAGGTGTGGGCAATTTCAATAAGATGTCTATTTTTGCACTCAGCCACCCCATTTTGTTGTGGTGTATAAGCACATGAGGGTTGATGGAGAGTTCCTTTTAAAGACATAAAAGTATTAAAGAGAGCAGAGAAGTGTTCTCGAGCATTATCATTACGTAAAAAACAGATGGATGTATTAAATTGGGTCTGAATTTTAGCACAAAAAGATTCAAAGATAGAAAACAATTATAAACAACTTTTCATTAAAAACAACCAAGTGCAACGAGAGTAATCATCAATAAAGGTTACAAAATATTGAAAGCCTAAAACCGAATTGACACGACAAGGAACCTAAGCATTAGAATGAACTAACTCAAATGGGGACACAACCCTATTATTAACCTACTTTGGAAATAAAGTTCGAGACTGTTTTCCAAGCTATTAGGACTCAGTTAAAAGATGGCAAATTAGATAAACTAGGAACAAGCTTCTGAAGCTTCACCAAACTTGGATGACCCAAACAGTTGTGACGAAGAGCTAGAGACTCAACAACAGTGCAAGCAACTGAAGGACTGATGTGATAAATGTCTTGTGGCTCACGCCTGGCACCAATCATCTATCCCATACCTCAGTCCTGAATAAGTACAGAATCACGATCAAAGATAGCATAACAATCTAAGGCAAATGTAAGTTTGCTAACAAAAAACAAATTAAATAGACAGTGAGGAATATAAAGGACAGACTCTAAAGGCAACTAGGGAAGAGGATGAGCACGACCTACAGCTTTAGCAACTGTTTTGGATCCATTAGCTAAAGTAACAGAAGGTAAAGAAGTGGCAGTAGAAAATTGTGAAAACATACAGGGGTTACCAAAAATATGGTCAGAAGCACCTAAATCAAGGACCTAAGGTCTTAAGGAAGATGAATGAGAAAGGCAAGCAACCAAATTACTAGTGTGGGCAACAGTGACTGAAGGGGCTGTAGAGGAAGAGGATTGCTTGAACTTGAGGCACTCTTCATAATTAGCACTAGTACGAGTTAAGGATGGCGGTGACTGGGCATCAAACTAAGAATCTTCAAAATGAGCAACATTGGCCCGAGGAGGATAGCATGTAGCTTATAACATTTCTCTTTCGTATGTCCCTAGTTATCACAATAATTACATTTGGAGAGATTGCTCCAATTACCCCCACGATCGTCCTTCTATTTACCTCGACCATTATCTTAAGCTTGAGAAGCTAAGACTGAATTATCACCAATAGAACCACTTGATATTGTAGGAATTGAGGAAACACGAAGAAGGCAAGCAAAAACATCATCTATAGTGGGCACAGAAGGCCTAACAAGAATTTTTTCACGAATTGGAGCAAGTTCAGGGCCCAGAGTGGCAAAGGTACAAACCATAAAGAACTTATCCCTTTGAGATAGATCCTCTGACGCAGTTTGTCCCTCAGGTAAAAGAGAATTATACTCAGCTTTGATGGATGTCATCCGACTAAGAAAATCTAGAAGTGCCAAACCCTGCTACTGCAAATTAATCAATTCAGACACAATAGAATATAGGCGTTGGATGTTGTTAGTATAAAGTATTACAATCCGGTACCACATCGGGCCTACGACAACCGCTGCATACCTGAGTTAAGGACACTCACGGTATCCTTAATTCGACTATGTAAGGCTAACTGAATATCTTTCTCTCTTTTTTGAAAAATTTAGGCAACACAATTACAGTATTTAAAAAACCCAAAAACTCAATCAAATACCTGCAAATAATTTTAAACACACTTCTGTATTCATATCAAAAATTTTACCACAACTTCAGGACTTTAAAGTCCACTCAAGCAACCTCAACGACAGTATCAAAGTTCATACATAAGGTCCAAGAGTTAAATTTATAAAATTATAAAACATATAAATATAACCAAAGTAATAAAAACAGTAAAACAGTTCATGAGCTACTATGCAAATAAAGTACAAAGCAGAAACTATCCACGTGCGATAATATCCCGAAATTGTCAAAAGATCGCACGATCTACTCAGAGCTTCAAGCTCACTAAATTAACCTGTATGGTTGAAAAGCGAAGGGGGGGTGAGTACACTATATACTCAATGAGCAACAAAAAAAATAGATCATGAATAGAATTCGATAAACACCAAGACGGTATAAATGACCTATAAAGTGAACATACAATACATAGAAAACACATAGGCACAACCTATGACTCAATGTATAACGGTTAGGTTAGGAATCATATAGGCCTAGCCTATTAACTCACTCATCCGGTGAACATAGGTTCCAGTTCTAGTACACAAAAGCATAAAAACATCATATGTATCAATCAAATCTAGACAAAAAACTAATATCAGGATAAGCCAAAACAATCATGTGTGACACCACTAGTCGGCCAAACTAATGTGTACACCCACTGATACTCGATGTTGGCTCGACTTTCATCCGTGATGAATCCAGACTATAGTCGACAAGAGCGTCATGACCCTAGGTGATGACCTCGTTGGTGTCTAGACCCTAGGTGTGGAATCACCCGCAAGTCCCGTAGAAAGGTGTCGATACGGGGACTTGACTTTTATGTACCAGCGTCAAAGGTATGGAGGTCGCTTAATCAGTTGTGCCTAGCACACGACTGGCCAATCATTTCCTCACTAATCATAAAAATCATATACAACAATTAAGTACAAAAATCAAGTAACACATTATGCCTTTATTTATCGGTCCAACTGATAAAATGACACCTTATCATGGCTCTAAGCCAAAAGAGAACAAAGACATGCATCATACATGACTCGATTATGCATATGTAAATTCCAAAACATTTTCTCACAAAATAAAAGCCATCTTTTATACTCCAAATGCTAATTGTTTAAAACAATGTCATTTATTAAATATATAAGCATATTAGCATCCATTTGAAATTTAGTTTCTACCATACATTTTCTAGGTTTAAATTTCACATACAAGTCATCATATTTGTCTTAGGATGTTCTAATCCTATTTGAGAAATATGGTTTCCCCAGATCACCTCAAAGAAGGTGTACACTCTCTTAACTTCAACAATCCTCGATACGAGCTTCTTGATTCATAGCTCCCGATTCTTTATACATAAAAGGACATACGATGAAAAAAATACTTAAACATAAATTTTATATTTATACACCATCACATTAGCTTCTCTTTTGCATTTTCTAAGGCATTTAATGCCTTTAATCCAATACTTACTCGTTTCATAACATAATTAAGCACATCTTTATCCAAGCATATTAGACCATTATTCATCAATCTAGGCAACATTTCAAATTTGCTCTAATGTATACCATTATAAAGCCTTAAATCCTAAGCCAAGTTCATTTAAGCATTTTAACAAACACCTAATGTGCATGACTTTCAAGTCACATTTTCAAGACTTTATTATAGTAATTCATGCTCCTATCATGTTATATAGTAAACACTTCCAAACAATGTCACATTTCACCACTCCATGGAATCCAATTCCCTTCATTTAAGCTACATTTATCATAATTACACAACTCATCACATTAATCCATTCCTTCTTCCATCATTTCGACCAAGCTTACCCACTATACTTCTTCATTTTTCATCATCAATTCACATTATACATGTACAATTAACACCATAGAATTCATTTAAATCATCAATTCCAAAAGATATTCAAAATTTCACAACTTTCACCAAAGAGAGGGCATTTCAGTTTTGACTTAAGGGGGCTTCTCCATGACTCATTTCATTTATCTAAACCATGTTTCATGTATATTCAAGAATGGAGAACAACATATCTTAACACCCAACTCAAAATCATAATGTAGAGAAAAATGAGACAAAACTTACCTAAACCTTCCTTTATGAACAAGTTGTCTTCTTTTAATCATAGCGATCTCTCTACAAAAACCCAAATGTCATGATTCTTATGCCCCCCGAAACTAGACTTCCATTAGTCTTAATATATCTAAAAATTACACAAACAATATCTCACTTTAAAATATAATCTCCATTCGAATTATGTCCTATTTCTGGTAAGAAACAGACTAGCAACTAATCCTCAAACCTAAATAAATCATTATCAATACATCTCCTAACAAAACTGTTTTATAGAAGCATTAATAAGACATCAATAATCATTTTTTATGTTTTATACTTTCACTAATTCGGACTCTAAGGTCCTAAAAAATAAGGAAATAATACAAGGTTCCTGCACAGGGGTCTATCACAGGAGGTATTAGGGAAACAAGTATAACTCAAACTCTAGTCACTATTTTGTTAAGCCACTTTCACAGAGGTCAAGTTAAGACCTATATCTAAAACTTTCATTCTTTGAGTTGCTTCAAATTCGTACTATAAGGATGTGCAAGACAAATCGAAAGATAAAGATGAAATTGAAACCAGAATTTCAACTTACCTTGATAACTTCTTTCCTTCTCTCTTCTCTTCCCCTTTTTCTCTCCCTCTCTTCTCATTTTCGTTTTTCTCCCTCTTCTAACCTTATGGAAGACCTTAACTCTTACTTCTATTGCCTTTTCATCCATTTTCTCTAGAAAATTCAAGAAGGTCAAACTAATCTATATGTCACCATTCCATTGGTCCATGTGTCACCATTATATTGGTACATATGTCATCCTTCTATTGATCCATATATTACTATTCTATTGGTCCATGTTTCACTTATTTTAGGCTCCATATGTCACTCATTTTAAGCCTCCATATGTACTACTTGTAAGGCTACAGATGTCACAAATTGTAAGGCTACACATGTCACCAATTGTAAAGCTACACATGTCTCCATTCTATTGCTCCACATGTCACAAGTCTAAAGTTCCATTTGTCACAAAATTAAAGGGCCACTTGTCATAATTATACTCAAGCCACTTGTCATTCATTTGACTGAGCCATTTGTCACTTATTCCTAATGCCACATGTCACCATTTCATAGTCCTAATCAACTTAAATTCTCATATATCAATTTGTCTTGCTCTTTAACATTTTTCTTAGACTAGATGCACATATCAACTCATCAATTACTCAATTATAACGATAAATTTCCAATTTACTAATTATAGTCCATCAAAACAAAATTCAAGACAAAATCAACACACAGTTACATCATGATCAGTAAAAACCTTTTATACCCCAGAACATGTCAATTGAGTGCATATACTATCTTGCAATGTTTTCTAAATCATGATTCATACGTGTATACGGATATTATGCATATGAATGAAATGCACCTCATAAATTCTTAAATGAAATAACTCATGTGACTCAATCTAAGAGTTTAATCTCTTAACAATTTTAAGAGGAAGGGTATTACATAAAGAGTTTTTGCCTGATTCCAAAAGTCATATCAATTTGTATAATTGGTATAAATTGGGACGAAGAGAAGGGTCAACTGACTGCCACAAGAGACTACACAACAAGGCATTAGCTCTCAGCCATGCTTCTTTGTCTGTTTTCACATCTTCAACCTTGGTGGTTAGATGATCTTTCAAGCCTTAACCCATACATCACAATTCAACGCTCTTTGACCAAAAGACATAATTAGAGCTTCCCATCAACTTATCCGTAGAAATCGTTGGAGACGGAGAGAACATGCTCGAAAAAGGACCCGACTTGTTTGATGAATTAACACCCAACTTGTTTGGATCAAAGGCAACTCTAAGAAGGATCCAAAGTAAGTGAAAAGTGTAGAAAACGACGCAAAACAGGTGCAGAAATTGACTGCAATAAGCACGACAGTGTGTGCAGCGGTGGTCAGGCATCAGACAACGCATGCGGCGGCGAAAAGGTAGTCGAATTTTAGGGATAGGCGGGCCACGACCTCCTGATTCCAATGGTATGACCAGTGACTTCAACCGGTCACTAGTTTGGCGAGACCTGGCTTTGAAAGGCATACAACGACGACACTCCGAGGTTAGGTCAATAGAAGGATACCGAACACGGTGGTATGGTTAGATTTTCCAACAGCCACTGAAGAAAGGGGAACTGACCTAAGACGATGCCGGAGAGGAGAGAGAAAAAAAACTTTCTATTCTTGGTGACAGAGGGATTTAGGGTTTTCTCAACTTAGCTCTGATACCATGTAAAAGTTAGAGAAAGAGACAAAACTTTAGAAGAAAAATATTGATCTGTCATATTTTACTAGGCTTATAGTGTAATATATATACTGTAACTATATGGGACAAACCAAAAACCTGGTGTTAAACCTAACTAATACAAAATAAGCTATATATACAATATATATACAATTCAATAGTATTCTTCAAACCAAGCAGATCTGAAAGGCAAAGAAGATATGTTATTTATGATGATTACATGCTTTAAATATAAGAGTCAAAATTTGTCTTGAGGTCTGATGATGATCTAATTTTGCTTTTACAAGTTATGAGAGGTAATAATTTTATTAAGTGGTTAAATATTATGAAGGAATAGGTGAAATCAACTAATCATAATAAAGTATGAAATCTTGTTAAATGACCTAATATTTATAAAAGAATTTAGTTTAAATGGGTCTTCAAGACTAAGCTCGACTTTAATGGTAATATCAAACGACAGAAGCCTATAATTGTTGCTTAAGATTTCATTTAAATTGATGTGTTAACTATAAAGGAATCTTTTCCTATGTTTCTACAAAGGAACCATTTAAATTTATCATAGCATAGTAGCTCGTTATAATTTAGAGCTCTATTAAATGAATATAGAAACTCCTTTCTCAATCAAAATTTAATGGACTACGTATATATAAATCCACCAAAGGTTTTGCAGTTGAAGGAAAGGAACACATCATATGTAAACTTAAAAAGTCAACATACGAACTTAAACAAACTTCTAGACAATGATATCTTAAATTCAACAATATCATCACTTTCTTTATATTAAGAAAAGCATTATTAATTGGTGAATTTTTCTGAAGATTAGTGAGAACAAGTTCATTATTCTCACTATGTATGTTGATGACATCTCTCACCACTAATGACTGTGGATTATTACTAGAGATTAAGAATTTTCTCTCTAAAAACTTTGAAATGAAAGATATAAGGGAGGCATCCTATGTCATTAGAAAAAAATATTTCTTAATAGATCATAAGTATTGCTATAAGTATCTTAAAAAACATATATTAATAAAGTTATAAAGAGATATAAGATCGAAAAGTAAGTTACAAGCGTTGTTCTAATTCAAAAAAGAGATAAATTAAGTCTTATGCAGTGTCCAAATAATGAATTATAATACAAAGAATTGAAATGAATTACTTATGCATCTACTATTGGAAGCTTAATGTATACTCAAACTTGTACTAGATCAAATATCAAATTTTCAACTGGAATGCTTAAAAGACATCAAATTAATCCATGATTTGATCATTAAAAATTTGTAAAGAGAGTGCTGAGATATTTACAAAGAAAAAAAATCACATACTCACTTATAAGAGATCTGATCATCTTAAGGTGATAGGATATTTAAATTAAGATATTAGATATGTAGAAACAAGAAAATCCACATTTGGTTATTTATTTATTTTGGCCAGAGGATTGTGAAGTAGTTTGTCATTGTTGCATCTATTATAGAAGTTGATTGTGGCATCCTTTGAGATAAAATGAATTATGACTTTGGAACTTTATTCCAAGACTTAAAGTGTCAATAGTATTGTTATGCTGCTAAAAATTTATTGTGGCAATGTAATAACATAATTGTCTTTTTTTCTAAAAGATAAGTATTCATATGGTGCTAAGTACATAAAAATGAAATACTTTGTCATTAAAAAGGGAAATTTGATATAAAGAGTATCAATTGAACATATTAATATTAATCTCATGATTGAAAATATGTTGATAAAGGATTGCAACCAAAGACATTCAATAAACATGTCAAAAGAATGAGAATTACTAAAGCCCGTTACTGATATTATAATAACATTTTATATTTTTTGAGCTCAATATGTTAGCTAATGTTTATACATAGGTGAATTATGTTGGTAGAGCAGGAATTGTCTTTAACAGAGACATAATTGTTAAAACATTATGGTATCTCTCATTACATGCCATATTGAGTATAAAATTGATATTGTGACACACAGAAGGGAATATATCAATCTAATGATATACAATCGTTATTGTTGGATCTCGTTTCCGGAACCCAACCTTCTTGCGAAAACATGAATCATGATCATCTTACCTTGAAGGGTTATTCCATTAAACCCTAATTTATCAGCCAATTTTTTTTCTTTTCATTAAACCCCTAATAGACATTATCCATTCATTCTCATGCTCATAACATCCCAAAAATTTACATACAAATTGTTCCATGGTGCGCCACACAAAACAGTCACTACGCTTGAACTCATCGTTCCTGCTTGCATACAGAATTTGGAAATCTTCCAATCGGAATTTCAATTCTAATTCTCCATAAGAATCATAACTCTATGTCTCTTGGTTAATTTGAAACAAGAATCACCTCAATTGGAGCTTTATAGCTCAAGATATGCTTAAAACATTGAAGGGTGTTCAAACCCTAATCATGCTCTCTTAACCGACCCCTCCCTTGTTCTAATGCAAACTCTCTCAAATCAACTCCAAATGATACAAATTTTCATGGAGAGATAGATACATATCTTAGGAACCTATTAGTCGAAGAATCACTTCAATTGGAGGTCGGACGAGGGAGTTATGCCCAAAGGAATAGCACATGTTCACACCCTAAATCGATTTGTACCTCTCTTGGCGCGAATGCTATAACTTTTTCTACAAAACTCGGATTGTTTTTGTTTTGGACCATTAGAAAGTAGACTTCAAGAGCTACAACTTTCATGAAGACCACAAAATCTGATTCTGCCTCTAAGATGGTCAAAAAGCATCATCTTTCCCGTGCATGTCCTTTTAACGGACATGAATCGCCCAAACTGCACTTTTTCACCCGAGAAGGTCCGTTTAACGGACATAGACTGGGCAAAGGGTCCTTTTTGACCCGAAAAGGTCCGTTAAACGGACTCCCATGTCCGTATAACAGACATGGGCTTCCCCAAAGCCCTCCAAACCTTCTTTAAAGCTTCCAAACTCCTTCCTAACATCAAATCTAACCTCATACACACTT
>JAOSBM010138197.1:0-15703 GCA_027568955.1 Erythroxylum tenue | reverse complement strand
CTCATATAACACATTAAACACAATCATTGAAATTCTTGGAATTTCTTTCCTTTGTACAAAATAATTCACCCAAAATTCTCCTTAAAGTTCTATCCAGAAATTTATATTTCAATCCGGGATCGGGGTCCAACATAGCAATTCAATCATCAACTATTCTAGCTCACAGATTCAAAGTTAAAATGTCATCACATATAACAAATCATGCTTATTTAACCATCAAATCATAAGACTCAATTGTGTATCATACTTGACAAATCAAAGATGAAATGCACAACATAATGGCTTGAGAGTCCCATGGATCGAATTGGAGAAACTGAAGTTTACACTATAAACTAAATGAGTCCGTTTCTTAGGAGCTCATGTGTCACAAGCGAGCAGCTGGGAGAAGGCTTTAAGTCAATATGCATGTGACGAACGAAATGGTTTCTCTCTTGCCCAATCACAAGCAAATTTTTATGCTCAATTCATTCCATCACATGTTCATACTTTCATGCTTCTTATGTTATTTCTTCTTTCGATTATATCAAATGTCATAATATCGTTCAAAGCATAACATGATAATCAATCATAATGCATTTTACAACAATCACAACAATTCAAAATCAAGCAATTAAGCACACACACATAAGTAAGAAATTTGCCCATCTCCACAATAACTATAAACATATTATCCACCTAACTTGGTTGTAAATCCAAACTCAAGTTTGCCTTTCTTCTTGCTCTTGCATGGGGTTTTCTTGGTTTCCTTCAAATAAACCAAATTTTCATTCAAACCAATGTTCAAATAGAAAATCCATAAAGCTTCAATAATCAAGAATAAATAAAAAATTGAGCTTAGACTTAATCTACCCATAGTTTGTCTGGGCTAGCAAAGCTAAAACCTAGTTTAGAAATCCATGAAAATCAAAATGGGTTTCTTGGTTCTCTTCTTTCTTCCAACACAAAAGTCATTTCTCTACTTCTTTTTCTACCCAAGCAAGAAGAAAAGATGATGGAGATTACCTAAAACAAGTTTATTCTTCTTCCTTCTTCTTCCTTCTCCTTCTCCACGATGTTCTTTCCTAGCTTCTCCCACTATTTCTTCTTCTTCTTTCTTTCTTCTCCACGTTATTCTCTCTTCTTTCTCATTCCAAGACTACTTTTGGTCTTGTCTTTCCAATTTTACCCTTCCTCATTTAATGTAATGCCCATTTGCTCATTTGGTCTATTAAATACCATATTATGCCTCTTATAATCTAGCTTAAATCTAACATTTTTATTCAAAATTCTAATTTCTACTTATGCTTGCTAATTTAATGGACTAAATTTCCCCTTAAAGGATTTCGTCCTCTAAATTCTTACCTGAGTCTACAATAAGGTGTGGATACTTCTCCTTTATTGCTTCCAAAGGCTACCATGTTGCCTCTTCTCTTGCATGGTTCTTCCATAAGACTTTAACCAGCTTCATAATCTTGTTTCTCAAAACCTTTTCCTTTGAATCTAGAATCTCTACTGGTTGTTCTTCATAAGTCAAATCCTCTCTTAATTGAACCTCTGAAGGATGGACTATGTGTGAAAGATCTGATTGGTATTTTCTAGACATTGATACATGGAAGACATTGTGAATCTTAGATAATTCTGGTGGCAAGACTAATTTGTAGGCTAGAGGCCCAATCTTTTCAATAATATCATAAGGGCCTATGTATCTTGGACTGAGCTTGCCCTTTTTACCAAATCTTAAAACTCCTTTCCATGGAGAGGCTCTAAGAAATACTTTGTCTCCCACTTCAAATTCCATCTCCTTTCTATGTGCGTCCGTATAGCTCTTCATCCTGTCTTGAGCTTCCTTGAGTCTCTGCTTCACGAATTTAATCTTGTTGACTGTAGCTTGTACCAACTCATTTCCTAAAAGTCTCCTTTCACCTTCCTCATCCCAACAAATAGGAGTTCTGTATCTCCTATTATATAAGGCTTCATAAGGTGCCATTTGAATTCCTATGTGGTAGGAATTATTGTAAGCAAACTCAATTAAAGGTAAACGATCATCCCACGAGCCTTTGAAGTCCATAACACAAGCTCTTAACTTTGCCTCCAATGTTCGTATTGTCCTCTCTGATTGGCCATCATTCTGTGGATGGAAAGCTATGCTAAAATGTAACTTAGTTACTAAAATCTCTTGTAAGCTTTCCCAGAATCTGGAGGTGAACTTGGGATCTCTATCCAAGACTATAGAACTTGGAATCCCATGAAGCCTGATTATTTCATCTACATACTTCTTGGACAAGGCATTCAAAGAATCTACTTATCTAATTGGCAGGAAATGTACTGACTTGGTTAGCCTATTAATAATAACCCATATTGTGTAATGCTTCCTGCTAGTTCTTAACAATCCCATCAAGAAATTCATGGTAATCTTCTCTCACTTCCATTCAAAAATAGACAAAGGTTTAAGCTTGCCGATAGGTGCTTGATGTTCTACTTTAACTTGTTGGCACACTAAGCATTTTGCTAGCATACTCTGCAACATCTTTCTTCATTCCTCTCCACCAAAAGTGGGTTTTTAAATCTCTATACATTCTTGTACTCCCCAGATGCATTGCATAGGGAGCATTGTGTGTCTCATCAAGAATTTCATCCTTCAATTCTAACATGTCTAGAATACATAGTATGTTATCTATCACCATCAATCCATCTTCTCTTATCTCTATTTCAGAGGACTTACCATTTTTAATTTCTTATCTGAGCTTGCTCAAGTACTCATCTTGCTCCTGCAATTTCTTAATCATCTCATTCAACACTGGCCTGACTTTAAAATTTGCCAATATACAACCAGATTTGACTTGCCTCAAAGTCACTTAAAGTTTGGCTAATTCCCCCAACAAAGGATGATATATTGTCTCTATATGTGCCATAGTAGATTTTCTATTCAATGCATCTACTACTACATTAGCTTTCCCCAGGTGGTAGTCTATCATCAAGTCATAATCTTTAAGTAGCTCTAACCATCTTCTTTGTCTTAAATTCAACTCTTTATGGCTCATCAGATACTTAAGACTCTTGTGGTCTGTAAACACCCTGATGGTGACTCCATATAGGTAATGCCTCCATATTTTCAATGCAAAAATTATGGCAGTTAGCTCCAAGTCATGTGAGGATAATTCATCTCGTAGGGTTTTAATTGCTTAGAAGCATAGGCAATCACTTTATCTCCTTGCATCAACACACATCCCAATCCCTTCCTTGAGGCATCACTATACACTATATATCCACCACTACTAGAAGGCAAGGTCAAAATTGGTGCAGTTGTAAGCCTATTCTTTAATTCTTCAAAGCTCTTCTATCATTCCTCTGTCTACACAAACTTCTGATTTTTCCTTGTCAATTTGGAAAGTGGGGCCATTATCATGGAAAAACCCTCTACAAATCTTCTATAATAACCTGCTAAACCCAAGAAACTCCTCACTTCTGCTATATTCTTAGGTGCTTCCCATTTAACCACAACTTCTATTTTCCTTGGATCCACATGTACTCCTTGTTCTGAAATTACATGTCAAAGAAATACTACTTCCCTGAGCCAAAATTCACATTTATTGAATTTGACATACAACATGGTTCTCATTTATTCTTCTATTTCCCATGTACATTCCTCAATTCTTTGATTCTGCCATTGGACTTTGATCATCGGAATCTCTTTATTCTGCAACTTTCTAATCTGTCTGTCTATGATGGGGCAAAGCTAACCGATATCATACATTTCGGACCCTTTCAAAGATCTGAAATGGTCCAATATATCTAGGATTCAGCTCAATGTCTTCAAAGCAATCCTTAAATATTTCTCATGCTTCTTGTCACTCTTGGAATAAACCAATATATCATCAATAAAGACTATGATAAATTGGTCTAAGAAAGGCTTGAAAACCCTATTCATTAAGTTCATGAAAGCTGCAGGGGTATTTGTTAGTCCAAAGGGCATGACTAAGAACTCAAAATGCCCATATCGTGTTCTAAAAGTAGTCTTTGACACATCTGACTTCTTTATTCTCAAATGATGGTAACCTGATCTCAAATCTCTCTTAGAGAAGATTTTTGCCCCTTGCAATTGACCAAACAAATCATCTATGCGTGGGAGCGGATATCTATTCTTGATGGTGACATGATTAAGCTTCCTATAGTCCATACACATTCTCAACGATCCAGCTTTCTTCCTCACAAAAAGAACTGGAGCTCCCCAAGGTGAAGAGTTAGGCCTAATATAACCTTTCTCCAACGGCTCTTCTAACTGCTCTTTAAGCTCCTTCAGTTTTTCCGGAGCCATTCTATAAGGCGGAATTGATATTGGTTTAGTACCTTGAAGAAGCTCGATGGGAAACTCAATTTCTTTAGGTGGTGGTAGTCTTGGTAATTCATCTGGAAAGACATCTGAAAATTCTATGACCACAGGAATTTCTTATAACTTTCCTCCATCTACCTCTGTGTCTACCACATATGCCAAAAATGCTTCATATCCTTTCCTCATCATTTTCTTTGCTGTCAGAGTCGAAATAATTCTAGGTGGGCTTCCTTTCCTGTCTCCCATAAACACCACCTTTCTACCTTTGTCCAACTCAAACTTTACTATCATTTGTTTGCAATCTAAATTGGCATTATATTTTTCTAACGTATCCATGCCCAAAATCACTTCCAATCCCCCCATCTTCAATGGCATTAAATCCACCACTAATTGTTCTCCACCAATATACATTTCACAATCTTTATAATCTTGACTAATAATAATATACTGGTTGATTGAGGTACTAACCATCAAAGGACCATCTAATGGGCTAAAACTTCTACCATGCACATTTCTACTTGACGAAACAAATGAATGAGTAGACCCGGGATCTATTAAAACAACAATATCATCATTAAATAATTTAGCCATACTAGTCATAGCCTTTGGAGCTGTTTCTGTGTCCTCCCTCGTCATTGCAAACACCCTGGCTGGTGCTTACCTCCTTGGTCTTCCTGGAGGATTTACTTTCTTTGCTGCCTCAAAACTTCCGACTTCAATTGCAGTCTTATGTCCCACAGTCTCCGCCCTTTTTGAAGCTTGCATCTATCTAACATCCCATTACTTGTGGGAAGGTTAAAATAGTAAATGTGAGTGATTTATGAGAGGCTTAGGAATGCTTCTTCATGCTCATGCATAATATGCCATACGCATATACATGAATAATGATTTTTTTTCTGCACATGAAAATAATTGTACATGCATTCATGAATGATTCTGGGGGTAATTGAATTGAATTGGGATTTTTAGAAATTTAGTGGATTTTGAATTTATCTATATTGGAAATATTATTGACTAGTGGGATTTTTATATATATATATATATATTGTGATTGTTGGTGAATTGAGGATTTATTTTCAGAAATTATAGAGAATTATAGAAAATAGGAAAAAGAAGATTTGGAGATAGTTGGATTGTAAAGATAGAATTAATAAAGTTTAGTTCAAAAGAAACTTGGTTAGAGCTTAAACCATAGGAGAGTGCCAAGTGCCAAGTTGCTTGTTGTACTTTTGCTAGAAGTAGGTTACTGTTCTCTGAGAGTTGAAACGTTAAGTTGTGCCCAGATGACATCGTCATGATCACCTTCTTCAAAATTCCTCCCAATACACAATTTTTATCCAAACACCTTCTAAGAGATTTCAGTGTTTCTCCCTTTTCCTAAATCAATCCCACCTTGTAAAGTGTTTAAGAAAAACTTGAAGATGGTTAATGTTCACAGTGGATTACGTATTTTGTATGGAGTTAGGGCTTGAAGATAGTTAAAGGTTCTGGAGTATTCAACAGGTAAGTAGTGAATAAAATTGTTAGAGTTGCGGATTTTTGAAATAAAGTTGATGGATTTATTGTCAGTGCATGTTCATGGCGTTTACGTACATATATATATTCTTGAACACATTGTTAAGGGGATGTAAATTTGTGGATATGGTGTTATTTGGTTTTTGATGGATTGTTAGTGATTAGATGTTGGGGAAATGGTTTTTCAAGTTGAAGTATCTTTGAAATGGGGTATAGTGTTAGTCTAGAAGATTAAAGTTTAGAAAGGTGAAACATGCTCTGTTTTGTTTCACTGTGCATGCATGAATATATAGGTGTTCATACGTGGGTTGAGAGGAAAACTTAGAGATGTTCAAGAAAAAGGGATTTGAGTTAAGGAGTATAGATAGTATCGTCTTAGGTTGACTTTTGCTTCGTCTTAAGTTGAACATCTGTATCGTCTTAGGTTGACTTCTACTTCATCTTAAGTGACCATCTGTATCGTTTTAGGTTGACTTTTGCTTCATCTTAAGTTGACCATCTGTATCGTCTTAAGTTGACTTTTGCTTCGTCTTAAGTTGACCATCTGTATTCTTCTGTAAAGACGTTTCATCTGTGATGATGTCATTTCATCTTAAGACTTTGCTTCGTCTTAAGTCGACTCCATTCGTCTGCTTCTTGCATTCGTCTGCTTCTTGCATTTATCTGCTTCTTGATTCATTTGCTTTTTGCTTCGTCTGCTTTCTATTTCGTCTGCTTTTTGCTTCGTCTGTTCTTTGCTTCGTCTGCTTTCTGTTTCGTCTGCTTTTTGCTTCGTCTGTTATCTGCTTCGTTTTATGTGGACAGCTCCTTGCTTGATTCTTTCAACCATGACTTTGTCGTCCGACCTACAAATGACCTGATTCATAACACATTTCTTTATCCCTCCATAGAAATTGTAGCTTTTGGTTTTGACTCGAAAAAAGATTAATCTAAGCAAAGTAAGGATATCGGTTGGAAGAGCATGAACGGGATATTCCACTAAACATACTTCAGTATTTTGATTTTTCTGGATCTATAGGATTCCAAATGAGATGATTTTTGGTTTTGGAGTAAACTAGAGGTATAGGCATACAAATTGTCTCAAGAAGTTGAATTATAATTCGGTCTCTAAGATGTTGAGAAAGTTTTTTATAGTACACTGTTTTTGAATATGAACAACCCGATAATGTTTGAGGCATATCTTCCAAATTATTGAACCAAATTGGGTGACTTTTGGAGTCAATGAGAAAGGAATAGAGATTTTAATGGTTTTAGTGAGGCACAAACCTAAGTATAAATTATACTTAGATGAGTTTTGGATATGAGAATGAGTTTGTGAAATGAGAAAAAAGTTGGTTTTAAAATATTGTGGTTTTTCTTATAATGCTTTATAAGTGAGTTATGATACTACACCATGTGAAGTGAATGTAGCGATCGATCGTAGCTCGCCCTTCTCTTAAGATATGTACCGGAATAACCTTCGGGCGTCCCGGTTTGTACCCTGTGATAAGGGGGCGCTACAATCTAAGTTCCCTCTCATCTTGCATACTGTGGACACTCTCTAGCTATGTGCCCTTTCTCCCCACAGTTAAAATAAGCTCCAGTCAGCCTATAACACTCCCTTTTATGGAATTTGCCACAATAGTCGCATTAGGGAATAAATGGCTTATCCCCCTCTCCCTTTCTACTACCTCTAGCTGTTGCGGCTTGATGAGAGACAGTTCTCATCTGTTTGGACCTGCTTGCACCACTACTCCGATCCTCAGATTGTACAGGGAAAGTCCTGGCACTCCTCTCTGACATAGGAGCACTACCTCCCTTCCTGAACTGTTCTTTCCCTTTTCTCTTTCTGTTTACGGCGCTCTTTATATTCTCCACATTTTCAACCCTTAAAGCTGCTTCTACTAGCTGTTAAAAGTCACAAAAATTCTACGCCACCACTTTTTCCTTAATGGCTAAATGCAATCCCGCTTCAAACCTATGGCACTTAGCTGTTTTGCTCATCATCATCTTAGTTATATATCGGGGCAGTTGCGTAAATCTGCGCTCATATTCGCTCACTGTCATCTCCCTCTGGGTGAGACTTAGAAATTCCCTTTTGCTTCTGCTAGATATATGCCTCAGACAAATGTTTCTTCTTATAAATAACTAGAAAGTCCTTCCATGTCAACACCGGTGGTTTCATTTGACTCTCCGGTACACTTTCCCACTAATACAGAGCATCTCCCTGTAGCAAGCTTGCAGCATATTCGACCTTTTCATCATCCTCACAGTCCATTTGCCCCAATATCCTTTCTGTCTTCCTCAACCATGTTTCAACTTCTTTTGGATCAGTTGCTCTATAAAAATCCACTACCTCATACTTCCTAAGCTTATCAAACTGCTTTCCTTTCTTAGCTGGGGCTAGAGCAGAAGTTTGCAGCATCTGGCCCATAGTCTGGACAAAAGCTTGAGCAAAGGCCTGGAACAGTATAGGATCTAAGAGAGTAGGCACTTGCTCTTGCGGAAGAGGTGACTCATGCGTCTGTGATCGAGAGGGCCCACTACCATGCCCTACAAAAGCCTCAGCATTTCCTGGGGCTCTAGATTCATCAGTACCCTCCCCTCTTGGTGGAGAGTCAGGTGCAACAGATCCTTGCAAAACTCCTCGTGTTCTTCTACGAGGTGACATCTTACTCCTTCAATTTAAACACTAAAGAATAGCTTATGTTTCATTTTAATCTTATTTCCTACATGTATGCATGATATGCATGTCACTTAATGCAATCAATCAATTCAACAATGCAAACAATTAATCACATATCATAATAATTTATACCACTACATATTCTAAGCCTAGGAATCCTTAAAAACACTAAGCTCTGATACTAAAGATGTTGGGCCTGGGTCTTGTTACTTATTCCAAGGCGATAATTTGAGATGGTCAGGTAAAGATCATGTGGGAGGAAAGTCAAAAGCTTTAATTTGTAAGGAGAATTTCAACGTTAGCATTGGCAGGTTCACCGCGACAAAGTAGATGTTTCGCCGCGGTGAAGCTGGGAATATTTCCAAGGACCCTTCGGGAAAAGTTCGCCGCAGCGAAGTCTCACGATCCACTAAAAGCACCTTTCGGGAAAAATACGTCATGGCAAAAGTCTGGCTTAGCCGTGGCGAAGTCTTAAGATCAAGCAAATGCACCCTTTGGGAAAAATACGTTGCGACGAAAGTCTAGCTTCGCAATGGAGAAGTTCGAGATCAAGCCAAAAACACCTTTAGGGAAAGGTGCGCTGCGGCGAAACCTTTGAATCCACAACCCAGACCCAGCAATCAAACACTAATTTATACATACAATTTCCAACAACAATTAACAACTCAACAAAAGATAGATAAGAACATGTACAAAGGAAGCTTCTTCAACTCTTAATCTTACTAAAACAAAATGGAGTTTAAGCATAACTTTAATTACATATCAACAACCACATCAATAACTTAATAAAAAATACAAATGGATTTTCATGTTTGATATGCTTATAAAGCTACCCAAAAATAGTCGAACTAACTTAGTTACAAAAGAGAGCTATCTTGGAGTTTGCCAATGCCTTGCAAGGATCAATAACCTTCCCATTTTGCACCTGAGGAGTGAAAAATAATGGGTTGTGCTACGAAGCTGGAAAATATATTTATAGCCATTGCTAACGAGCACACAAATCAAGCATATATATATACATACATACATATACATATACATCAATATCTCATTTTTATCTAGCAATTCAATCATCAACTATTCTAACTCACAGATTTAAAGTTAAAATGACATCACATCGAACATATCATGTATATTTAACCATCAAAGCATAACACTCAATTATGTATCATGCTTGACAAATCAAAGATGAAATGCACAACATAATGGATTGAGAGTCCCATGGATCGAAATGGAGAAACCAAAGTTTACACCATGAACTAAATGAGTCCGTTTCTTAGGAGCTCTTGTGCCATAAGCGAGCAGCTAGTTAATGTGCTCGTGACGAACAAAATGGTTTCTCTCTTGCCCAAACACAAGAAAATTTTTATGCTCAATTCATTCCATCACATGTTCATACTTTCATGCTTCTTATGCTATTTCTTCTTTCGATTATATCAAATGTCATAATATCATTCAAAGCATAACATGATAATCAATCATAATGCATTTTCCAACAATCACAACAATTCAAAATCAAGAAATTAAGCATACACACATAGGTAAGAAATTTACCCATCTCCAAAATAACTATAAACATATTACCCACCTAATTTGGTTGTAAATCCAAACTCAAGTTTGCCTTTCCTCTTGCTCTTACATGGGATTTTCTTGGTTTGCTTCAAATAAACCAAATTTCCATTCAAACCAATGTTCAAATAGAAAATCCATAAAGCTTTAATAATCAAGAATAAATAAGAAATTGTTCTTAGACTTAATCTACCTATAGTTTATCTAGGCTAGCAAAGCTAAAACATAGTTTAGAAATCCGTGGAAATCAAAATGGGTTTCTTGGTTCTCTTCTTTCTTCCAACGTAAAACTCATTTCTCTACTTCTTTTTCTACCCAAGTAAGAAGAAAAGATGATGGAGATTACCTAAAACAAGTTGATCTTCTTCCTTCTCCTTCTCCACGATTTTCTTCTTCTTTCCTAGCTTCTCCCACGATTTCTTCTTCTTCTTCTTTCTTTCTTCTCCACATTTTTCTCTCTTCTTTCTCATTTCAAGACTACGTTTTGCCTTGTCTTTCCAATTTTACCCTTCCTCATTTAATGTAATGCTCATTTGCTCATTTGGTCTATTAAATACCATATTATGCCTCTTATAATCTAGCTTAAATCTAACATTTTTACTCAAAATTCTAAAATAAATGAATAAATAGATAAAATTAAAAAAATTGGGGTCCAACAACAATGCCATAAAGGAATAAATGAATTCTAAGAAGAATAATGATGTTTGGGATCTTGTTGAGTTTCCTAAAGGAGCAAAGCTTATAAGTTGTAAATGGGTATTTAAGATAGAGAAAGACTCACTAGGCAACATTAAGAGATATAAGGCAAGACTCAGTGCTAAAGGATTCACTCAAAAGGAAGGAATAGATAACACATATATATTTTCTCCTGTGTCTAAAAAGGATTCGTTTGTTATAAATTTGGCATTGGTTCCTCACTTTGACTTGGAATTGCATCAAATGGATGTGAAAACGGATTTCTTAAATGGTGACTTAGAGGAAGAGGTTTACAATTACATGAAACAAGCAGAAGGATTTTCCTTTAATAATGGTGAGCATTTGGTTTACAAGCTTAAAAGATCCATATATGGATTGAAATAAGCATCCCGCTAATGGCATTTGAAATTCCATGTTATTATCTCATCATTTGGTTTTGAAGAAAATATCATGGATCAATGTATATACCAGAAGGTTAGTAGGAGTAAAATTTGTTTTCTTATATTATATGTGGATGACATATTACTTGCAACCAATGATAAGGGTTTGTTATAAGATGTGAAACAATTTCTCTCCAAAAATTTTGAAATGAAAGATATGGGTGATGCGTCTTATGTCATTGGCATTAAGATGCATCGAGATAGACGGTGTTTTGGGTTTGTCTCAAGAAACCTATATTAATAAAGTTTTAGAGAGATTTCGGATGAATGATTGTTCACCTAGTGTAGCTCCCATTGTGGAACAGGATAGGTTCAATTTGTACCAATTCCCTAAAAATGATTTTGAAAGGGAACAAATGAAAAATATTCCATATGTTTCTACATTTGGAAGCTTGATGTATGCTCAGGTTTGTACAAGACCTGACATTGCATTTGTCGTTGGAATGTTAGGTAGATATCAAAGTAACCTAGGATTAGATCACTGGAGAGCTGCAAAGAAAGTATTGAGGTGCCTTCAAGGGACTAAAGATTACATACTTATGTACAGATGAATGGACAATCTAGAGGTAATAGGGTACTCAGATTTAGATTTTGCTGGGTGCGTTGATTCACAGAAATCGACATCAGGCTATATCTTCACGTTTGCAAATTGAGTCATATCTTAGAGGAGTGCTAAGCAGTCTTTGATGTTACTTCCACCATGGAGGTTGAGTTTGTTTCTTGTTTTAAGGCTACATTACATGGTGTATAGCTAAAGAGTTTCATATATGGGCTTAGACTTGTGGATTCCATTTCTAGGCCATTGAGAATATTTGTGACAATTCAACTGTTATTTTTCTAGCTAAAAAAAATAAGAGTGGTAGTCAGAGTAAACATATTGACATTAAGTTTTTATCTATAAGGGAACGTGTTAAGGACAAGAAAGTGGTCATTGAACACATTAGCACTGAATTGATGATAGCTGATCCTTCAACAAAATACATGCCACCAATGAAGTTCGAGGATCATGTTGTTAAAATGGGATTGAGTTCCATTATATAGTTTTCATTTTATAGACAATGTTTTTTTCATGAAACTCTTATAATATTTTCTCATATTTTGGTGCACATTATTGAATTTTGAGAAAATTGATTATTTTGGACTTGAAATAAACATAGGGTTTATTCATTTAGTAATGTTACCACATTTATAGTATACTGTAATACATGGAAGATAATACTCAAACCACTAGAGCACTTATCTCCATGATTTGTATATTGTACTTGGATCGAATTAGGATTTGATACCAAGTTAAACATATAGGGAAGAATGTGAGAAATGTTCGTATTGCTTATAGTAATGGTACAAACATTATGTAGTTAATAGGTATTCAATTTTTGGTTTTATGGTAACTCTTGGTGTGCTTGTTAGAGCACATTCATATAAGTGTTCTTGTAGATTTTTGGGGTCCCCTAAGCTTCTTTTCTCTCATGAAAACATAGACCATTGTATTGGGAATTGAAAAGCTTAGAAGAATTCAAAAAATGCAGCTCTTCAAGCACAAACAACAATGGCAGGAGGTATTTCATTTTTCTTTCGTATTTATTTTATATGTTATTCTAATGTATATTATTGTTGAATATATGATAGAATATGCTTACAATGGATTCTTATAATAAAGGAAATCAAACTAAGCTCATAGAGAACCTTTAATAAATACCAGTACATGTATACTTACTCATCAAACTATGACTAACTTCTGTCATTGATGTTTGCAGGGACTGAAGTGTCAAAAGTGGCATTAGAATGGGCAATGACTTGTCTACTCAAGCATCTGAAAGTTTTGAACAAAGAAAAAAATGAAATAGACACTCAAATTGGAAAAGAGACCTTATTAGACGAACTTGACGTTTCCAAGTTACCTTATCTGTACAATGTAATTGAAGAAACATTGCGATTGCATCCGCCAACTCCAATCGTCGATCCGCACATGGAATCTGAGGATTGTACTGTGGGTGGGTATACGGTTCCGGGAGGCACTGTTTTACTAGCAAGTATATGGGCTTTACACAGAGATCCTACACTTTGGGATGACCCTGAAAGTTTTAAACTTGAAAGATTTGATAGTATTGGAGAAGAAATAAACCGAATTTTCATCCCTTTTGGCATTGGAAGAAGGTCGTGCCCTGCAACCAATTTAAGTTACCATATATTGGGTTTAACTGAGGGTGCACTAGTTCAATGCTTTGACTAGAAAAGGTTCCTGGTGATGAGATTGATATGAATGTTAGAATCCATCCGTCATCGAATCACAAGCACAACGGAAAAACAAAATTTTTATGTATTCCAAGTTGATCTCGATAATTGAGTAACTTGAATAAAACATTAATACAAATCACAAGAAATTGTACCTTATTTGTGTTCCTACTGAAAATCCTTTTAATTTTTTTTGATTTGTCAACCACGAGCTGTTCAAACATCCAGCCTCTGATGGTATCCATAGAGCAATTTCTCAAGACCCTTCTAAGAGGAAGAAAAAGAAGTGCTAGCTTCTAAATGTTCATCCTATTAATAGAAAATCATTAGGATTTTTAATTTTTATTAAAATCAAATTCTTTAATTATAATTAAATTCAAATTCAAATTAATTTAATTTTAATAAAATCAAATATCTCAAATTTGATCTCTAAAGTTTCTCAAACTTTATAATTAAGATCAACTTAATTAAGTTAATTTTTATTTTATAAATTGCTCTTTGATCTAAAGTTTCTCAAACTTTATAATTAAGTTCAACTTAATTAAGTTGAATTTTATTTTATTGCTCTTTGATGTGTAACCTATTAGGTTCCTAATATATTGACAATGATTATAAATTCTAATTCTAATTTACAATAAGAATAAGATAAATTAAACTCCTTTTAATTTATCTTTAATTCTTAAACAATTTATAATCATTGATCACAATTAACGTCTAGTAATATGTCATGACTACGCAAATATCAAGAATGTCAAAGTGGTTTGACTTAGCCTGTCCATGCATAGTTATGCTATATAATTTAATCCTTTCGATATTCAATATTCCAATTGCACAGAGTTTGGATAAAGTTTTTACTCTTTAGGTCCAATTATGTTCATTCTTGCTAATTAGTAATTGATTTATAATTGAAATTTGAAAATGCCTTTTTAAATGTCAATTCACTCTAGCCGGAGAATTCCTTAAATCACTACTAATTAAGAACAGTAGAATGTTCTCTCTAATTACTTTAGAGTGACGAATCCTTTATTGACTTACTCAACTATCCTTTATTGACTTACTCAACTATCTCTGTATGGTTTATACTTTATCCAGTTACTACCAACTGAATTATCCTAGTGTAAACGATCTAGAAGGGGGGTTGAATAGATCTCTAAAGCTTTTCGTAAAGTTCTACAATAAAATCATAAGTTAATTCACACAAAACCAATTTAACTAAATTCAAATGAAAAGTGTAGGGAAGAAGAGCAAACACTGTTTTTATAGAGGTTCGGTGCTAAGACCTACGTCCTCTACCTAAGCTCCCACTTAGGATTTTGCAAACCACTTTATTACACACTTTCTAGTTCAGTGTGAACTCTTACAGTATCACTTGATTTCCGGCTCAAGCTACCTTTACAATCGATTTGTTTTCCGGCACAAATCCTACCTCACAAGTGACTAATTACTAATCACTCAACCCACAAACAATGATGAGATAAAGATGAAAGAACAACGCTCAATACAGATTGGAAATAAGCTACGAGCAATATGGAGAAAATTTTTGGAGAATATTGAGTTCTTTGGCTATGTCAAACCTTTTTTTTTGAACCATTGATCTCTTTCTATTTATGTTGCAGCCTCTTGATGGATAATAGTCATTGGATCCTCTACTAGCCGTTTGTAGCCGTTGTTTAAATCATTCCTTTCCATTTGTGGCTAATAGGCTTCGTCAAAGACAGTCTGCTGTACTCATAAGTCGACTTATCATTGTGTGGAAGTCGACTTGTCAATCTTCATAAGTCGACTTGTGATGTATAAGTCGACTTGTATCATCGTTTTTGTAAAATTTCTCCGCTCTTAGATAAGTCGACTTGTGCAGTGTAAGTCGACATGTGTGCATATGTAAGTCTCCATAAGTCGACTTGTTCAGGGTAAATCGACTTGTATCAACGTTTTTCGTCTCCGCTCTTTGATAACTCGACTTGTTAAATGTAACTCGACTTGTGTGTATATGTAAATCTCCATAAGTCGACTTGTTCAGGGTAAGTCGGCTTGTATCTACTTCCAACGGATACATTCAATCAAATCTCCCATAATCTTCCTTTTTAATGCCTCAATCTTGTTTCCTTTTTGATTCCTCAATTGAAGATTGTTTCCTTCTTTTATTCCTCAATGATTAAATGTTGAAGATTTGTTTCCTTCTTTTATTCCAAAACATCTGCAATAAATTTCTTACCAATTCTATACATTTTATTATTATCAAAACATTAAGGAATTCAACTTGTCAACCACCAT
>JAOSBM010138140.1:0-15726 GCA_027568955.1 Erythroxylum tenue | reverse complement strand
GGTGGAAAGAAGGCAGAGAGAAACCAGAGAAAAACAGGGAAGAAAAACATCAGAGAGAAAGTGAAAAATGAAAGCGCCAAATGAAAATTTAAATATTAAGTAAACCAAATGTGATGTTTTATTGAACAAAACGTCGCAATTTTTATTTGGTCACGTTTTAATAAAAAAACGTCGCAAAAAGTATTATAAATTCATGACGTCTTCATAAAACGTCGCAAAAAATTCAAACTTTTCGTGACGTTTTTTAAACGTCGCGAAAAGTCTTTATAATTTGTGACGTTTTGTTAATAAAACATCGCGGATTGTATTAATTTCTTGTAGTGTTTCCACTTTATACACTCAAATTAACGTTAACAACAATAACCTTGACTATTACTGGCACCATTAGCTTCCTCATGTCATTTTGTTTTGTGCATTACGTTTTCTCATCCATAAAGATTGACTGAAAGTTGGCTTTTGTTTAATTCGCAATCAATTGGGAAAGATAGTTCTACGAGAAACACAGGTTCAGTTGGTTTATATTTTTTTTAATTTCTTTCACTGAATTCCCTCTAATAGATGATGATCTTGTTTTGTACGAAAGACTTGTATCAGAGAACATCCATTAAGGCATGTTATAATCCAGAGACAACCCATTAAAAGTGAACAGCACGAAGAGAAGCAATCATGGGTAGTGTGATGATCTAGTGCATGGTGGGTGGTAGAGGTCGAAAGAGAAGCAATGACGTACGAAGGGCTATAAAATTCTTGCAAGTTTAACAAAGTTTACCGATGGGGAATCGATGGTCAGAGAAAGAGTAGCTCTATGGTTAGAGAAACAATTAATATTTACAGTAGAAAGAGTAGTTACATGAGTCTGTCAAGTTTATAGTAACAAAGTAATGCCAAAAATTGGCAACTTGAGAAGAAAACTCGTTGTTGTCAATTCGGTAAAGAACCCATCAAATAGCAAGATTAGAACAATAATTTAAATAAACAACAATGGTCATTTACCAGTTAGTATTTGGCCGGAGGAATTGGAAGATGTGGAGAGAAGTTTGCAATGCTCTATGGCGAAGCTATATATAAGGGAGCCCACCCTCAAATTTTTTTTTATAAAGAATATATATATGTATATAGAAGTTGCCCACCTTAAAAGAATGTCGTTGCCCATGATAGATTGGATAAATATTTATTATTATTAATATATATATACATTGCCCTCCCTGAAATAAATTTCTGGCTTCGCCACTGCCATAGAGGAAAAAGGCACCCATTAAAAGTAAGCAATTTATTGACATCATGCATAATAAGTTTCTTGAATAAGTGACTATTCACGGTTCCTCTTCTTTCAAATATCAACTCCTCTTTTTATATTTCAATTTTTTTTCCAGTTGCTTTAATTGTACGAGGTTAGTGTACTATGTTGT
Source organism: Erythroxylum tenue (assembly GCA_027568955.1). Lineage (NCBI taxonomy): Eukaryota > Viridiplantae > Streptophyta > Magnoliopsida > Malpighiales > Erythroxylaceae > Erythroxylum > Erythroxylum tenue. The sequence goes on along the minus strand of JAOSBM010138140.1, from coordinate 14,317 downwards.
CATTTTATTGTTTGACAATTAATTACTCTCCTAACGTAGTTCTTCAATTTTACTTTATCAATCCAGTTTTTTATTTTTGAAAAAAAAACTATTTCATGCTAAAATTTCTAAATTTTATGTCATAGTTTTATTTTTATAATAAAATTTTATATTTTATAAATTTAAAATCAGATTTAATAATTTTACAATACATAATAAAATATAGATGAGACTAATTTATTTTTTATCATAAACTATTATTTTCGTGGGATAGTTACAAAAATTTTGATTTTATTCATCTAATAAAAATAATTGATTTTTTTTGAAAAAAATAATAATTGATTTTAGATAAAACCTTTTACAGAAAACTTTAAATAAATATCTATTTCAAAGTTTTGTTTAGCAAATATCTATTGATATGTAAAATATTACTTTTGGATTATCAATATATGTAGTTTGAATATTTTATAAGAAAATATTTAATTTTTTGTAAATAATAATATTAAATTAAAATTGTGACATGTAGTTTCTAGTCCCTAAAATTCATACAATAATGAAAAAATTGATCTTTATTAGGGAATAAAAATATGCCAACACCTATGAATGTAAAGCAAGAAGGCAATTTAGATAAGATAGTCGAATCAAGTTTGAAAGAGATCATCAAACTTAGATGAGGGTTAACAATTAAAATTTTTATATTAATTTGACTTGCAATATGAGTACTATAGGAAACGAAGGCTGTGCAGCGACAATTGTAGGTCATGTTGTTCTTCAAAGTCGTTGTATAGAGTGAGGACCATTGGTTTCATTCTATTTAAGAAAATATAGATTATGTGTTTTTAGAGCAAAAAAGGAAAAATGCGAGTATATTGAAGTAAGATAGACAAAAAAGATAACAATGTAACCTGTGATTAGCAATGATGTAGTCTCTCCTAAGGGATCGCAATCCTTGAAAGTTTTTTAATTTTGGAGGCAGGATGTGCAAGACAATTCCCATTACATCTAATACAGGTGTTACAAAAAAACATATGAGGTGAAGAAAATGAAATGCATGCAAAATTTAGCGGAAATAATGTAGGATGATTGGCATTCATAAGATTTGCAAGCTTATAATTTATAGCCTTCAAATACAGTAAGTGCATGAGTTGTGATTTATAGTAAGTGAAGGGTTAATCCCACGAGGAGGGTAAACTAATCTAATCTTATGTTATCTAAGGCTCAGAAAAATTAATAAATGAAAATAAAATTGCAACTGAAAGTAAATATGAGAATTTGATTTCAACAAATTAATTCAAAAATTTAACATGATAAGAAATTAAAATTGAGTGGAACAAAAAATCACAATGGAAATCAATCAAGAGAAATTACCTAGTTATAAGAAGGGGGTTTTCCCTTATCATTAATGTTAACCTAGCCATTTATGGGTTAACAGGGTGTCGATTCTAGACTATCGTAGAGTTGATTATTCTCCCCCGAGTTATAACCATTAAACCATAAATCATAAACCCTAATTGAATTATGAAAATTCTAATCTCTCAATTAACAAAAGACCCACAACCCTAATTAGATCTTAAGCCCTCTAATAAACTACTAGGTCTCACACTAGATCTCTCTCCACATAATAACTGATATGATTAATCACATGGTCTATTGGGTCGCCTAACTCTTATTAACCCAATCCAATCATTTTTATCTGGTTCACTCTCTCAATTTATTATCGAAATATGCAATTACCGTAATTAATCATAAAACCCAATCAATAAAACACAAAAACGACTATATTAACATTAAACCAACATAAAATATCGAATGAAGACTTAGAACATCATCAACAATCCAAAATCGATCATCATACAATCCATTTCAATCTTATACATTGAATGAACAAAAATGAAAATGGAAAGGAGGAGGAACTTGGATCAGATAATTCGAAAGTCAGTAGCGTCAGGAGACCCATTTATCTGGGAAGTCAGCAGTGTCAGAAGACCTAGTTCTTCTCCTCTTCTTCTTCTTCCTCTTCCTCTTCACTCTTCTTTCTCTCCCCTTTAGGGTTTCTCAAAAGTGGCAGAAGTGAAGCTCCCCTAGGGTTTCTTCATTAACCTTTTTATAGGTTTTTCTAATTTGGCAACCCTAGGGCTTTTTTTCGAGTTCGAAAGGTCCGAAAAGTCCCTTGAAAACTTAAGTCGGGAAAGTTGTCCGCGTGTTCTGCCACACATGTCAAGATCGTGGAATGAGCCTTCTGTTATGATCGTGGCTTCTAGGCAACGATCTTGGACCTGGTTGCTCCTTCAAGTTTTCTCCGAATCTCCTCAATTCTTCCATATTTTCCCTGAAACACTAGTAAACACATTAAGGTATCTCAAAAACATAAAATTGAAGCTCAAAAGTGTTCTATAACCCTCAAAACCCTTAAAACACAAATATCTAACTAAATAACTAAAACCTAACCTAAACATGCATTAATAATTCAATTTAACTACTAAACATGTACTAAACTACCCACCAAAACATTATTTAGACTATGACTATCAACATCCCCACACTTAAATGTTTGTTTGTCCTCAAACAAAAACAAATAAGCAAAACACACAACATATCAAAACACACAGCAGGCAATGCAGTAATAAGGCAATGGTATTTAACTTCCCGAAACTAATATAACTTTGAACACAATCTCTCAAGTTGTTGCAACTTATTAACTTGCGAAACCTGCATGTAAATACTTTGGACTTAATATACAACTAATCTAGACCATAATGCTAAGTTTATTCACCCCTACCACTTGCACACACACATTGATAGTTATTCGGTTAATAAAAAATGTAACTATCCCTAAGGATGTTTTCATGAAAATTCAAGTTGTTCACTAAGATCAGTAGATTTTATTTGACAAAACACTATTTTTGTTAATTTTGATTGACATGAACCTAACTTTTCACACGAAGGCAAACATTTGTGATGAATGTCGATCTAGCTACTAAACTAAGTCATGTTTTTATTAAGCAGCTTAGTTGGAATGTCATTATAACCTTTTGACGCGAAGGCACACATTTGTGATGCGTGTTGATCCGGTTACTCATCTACATCACATTCCTAACTAGCTACTGGCTCTATTCATAACCCGAAGGCTAGCAAAATAGTTTTTTCCTTATGATTTTCACACACACTTTTTATATTATTATTATTATTATCTACCTCATTTCTTTAGCTAGTAATTCTCATGAAAAGGTACTAAAAAAGCTACTTATTCGATTGGCCTAAAATTATAAATGAATGTGACAAATTCCTAGGGTCAATAAACTAACATCATATCCTAATTAACCTGCATATTTAGCCAAAGTAACCTAGATCACTAATTTCATAAGCTAATAAATCTTTGCAAAGTAACCTAGATAGCTAATTTCATAAGCTAATAAATCTTCGCAACCTAAAAGACTATGTTCAAAGTTAAATCGATTTCGTTAAGATCTAGCTATTGACACATTCACGCAAATCATGTAATGAACCCTAAAACAAACTAACATGCAAAATTCACATTCAAAATAAAAGCATACAACACACATCCCTCCGCACACTTGGACAACACATTATCCTCAATGTGAAAAGAGCAAACAAACAACACATAAGGTGGGAATACATATAAAATAAAAAAAATAAAAAATTTAAAAGATAAAGGTTTAGAACACAAAACCGTCATAGTGACTGAGGAAGTGATGGTGATGGTGTCAGAGACCAAATTTTCTTGCCACTGAGATTGCTTTCCTATTTTATAATTAATTCACAGAGAGTAAGAGAATTAGTAATCCTCAACCATTTCAAATCATGAAAACTTATTTTTCAGAATTTAAAACAAATCTAATGACACAAAATTTAAATTTAATTACTAAACGTGCTAAGTTATGGTTATTAGCTTGACCTTGCATCATGGGAAACTCAGCTGGGATCAATTAAGAGTGGCTTGTTTCCACCGTTCTTGTTCAACATTAGCTTCGTAGCTTGTAGATAAGTTACATGTTGGAAGATAATGAAAAGGACATAATCTATCAAAGTAAGGAAACCTAATAAGCTTAGTAATGTCCTTTTCAGTGTCAAACTGTCAACAAAGTAAGGAATAACGAAACTCCCTGAATCTTCCATTGAATCCAACAGTTTGTTCGATAAGAAGGTGAACTGTTTGCCTTCTTCCTCAATCACCTTTGTCTCCTTTACTTTTTTCGCTTCACGAATAGAGACATTTATATCTTTTTGAACCTCTACTGCTGCTGTCATCTGTTCGTCTTGCTTTTGCTCCTTCAAAGATGTGACTACATCAGTTTGCACGAATGGTATGCTTAATGGGTAAAGGGGAGGAGGGACATAAGGAGGGTCCTCATTCTTTTCTTTATCCTTTTAAAAATTTTCTTGGTCCTCTACAAGGTGGGTTTCTGCTTGGTTTTCTAGTGGTTCTTCTAGTTTTTTTCCTACTCCCAAGTGTGATAGCCTTAACTTGCTCTTTTAGATATACTTCTATGTTGCTGGAAAGACTTACCACACTTTTTGCAGATAACGCATTGGCAAGCTGTTCCACTTGAACCTCTAAGTAGAGGATAGAAGAGGCATGAGTCCTTGTTACTTGGGCAATTTGCCCTTCTAACCTCTCCTGGGCCTCATCCATACTTATGATCTTTTCCATGATCTTGTCTAGTTTGGAATCATAGTCACTGTATTCATGTCCTGTTAAAATTCATGTGACTCTCGATTTCTAAACTGAATCCCAGCATTGTTAGACCAATTAAAATTTGGGTGGTTTTGCCACCCTGAATTGTATGTGTTTAAATAAGGATTGTTATCTCCTTGATCAACTTGAGTTGTATTAAAGTTGAATTGCTCTACGTTGTTGTTTCCCCTAAGAAACAATCATCTGCAAATAGCTATCTTGTTCACAAAAACTCACCGTTGTGCTGAATTGCTTTGCATGGAGAGGAAGGGTGGCTTTCAGGCTATTCAGTTGCTTGGTTAGGTTGTGGATCTTAGCCTATAATGTTGTCACTGAATTTGTAGCAATCATTCCTTTTGAATCTTGAAAGGTTAGCTATTGTCTATTTCGTTATGATGTCCAAACACAACTATTGTATGCCATCTCTTCTAACAGATCTTGTGCTGCTTCAACAATTTTCCTCATGAATGATCCTATAGCAGCTACATCTATGGTACCCCTTATGGGAGGATTATCTCCATTATAGAAATTTTGCGAAAGGAATTCGTTGTGAAGGTTACGATGAGGACAACTCCTTTGCAACTCCTTATGCCGCACCAACGCTTCATATAAAGACTCCCCGTCATTTTGCTGGAAATTGATAATTTCCTTTATTACTCTTATGTCTAATTTAGAGGGAAGTAGTTATTTAGAAAAGTTCGCACCAGCTGCTCCCAAGTTGTGATGTTGGTTGGGTTGAGAGAATTTAACCACGCCTTAGCTCTGTCCTCGAGTGTAAAAGGAAAGAGCCTCATCATAACAACATCTTCTAACATCCCAATATATTGGAAGGTGTCACAAGTCTCTAGGAAATTAGCCAAATGAGCATTAGGATCCTCATCGGTTAACCCATAGCACGTTGGTTCGCAACATGTTTCGTAGTGATGGTTTGATCTCAAGCATACTCGCTTGCACTAGTGGTCATATAATCCTTTGACGATAAGCATTGAGCTGTGGCCTCGTGAAGTTCATAAGGGTCCATCGCTCTTCATAATGTATTTTCTCTACCATCGTTCTTTCCGTCTCTTCTTAGCGTTCAACTCTTGAGATTCCCCATTCTTGCCTTGGAATGTTCAAATTGATGTGTCTTATACCTTATGCGCAAACTTTTTTTTTCCTAATCCTAGACTAAAAGAATTAGACTAATTTTACACTTTCCTAGAAACAATGCTAAAAACTTGTTCGTAAGATTTACAAGCTTACAATTTATAGCCTTCAAATACTGTAAGTTCATGGGTCGTGATTTGTAGTAAGTGAAGGGTCAATCCCACAAGGGGGTGAACTAATATAATCTTATGTTATCTAAGGCTCGAAAAATTAATAAAATGAAAATAAAAATTACAACAGAAAGTAAATATGAGAATTTGATTTCAAGAAATTAATTCATAAATTTAACAAGAAAATAAATTAAAATTTAGCAGCATAAAAAATCACAATGGAAATCAATCAACAGAAATTACCAAGTTATGAGAATGGGGATTTTCCCTATTATTAATGCTAGCCTAGCCATTTATGTTTGCGGGGTGTCAGTTCTAAACTATCGTAGAGTTGATTAATCTCTCTCGAGTTATAACCATTAAACTCTAAATCATAAACCCTAATTGAATTATGAAAAATTGCAATATTTCAATTAATAAAAGACCCAAAACCTTAATTAAATCTTAAGCCATCTAATAAACTATCGGGTCTCACACGAGATCTCTCTCTGCACAATAACCGATATGATTAATCACGTGGTCTATTATATCGCCTAACTCTCATTAACCCAATCCAATCATTTTTATCCAATTCATCCTCTCGGTTTATTACTGAAATATGCAATTATCGCAATTATTCATAACACTCAATCAATAAAACACAAAAACGACTATATTAACATGAAAGCAAGGTAAAATCTTGAAGGAAGAGTTAGAGCATCATCAGCAATCCAAAATTCATCATCATACAATCCATTTAAATCTTATACATTGAAGGAACAAAAATTAAAATGGAAAGGAGGAAGAACTTGGATTGGATAATCCAAAAGACAGCAGCATCAAGAGACTACTTATCCGAGAAGTCAACAGCATCAGAAGACCCGCTTCTTCTCCTCTTCTTCCTCTTCTCTCTTCTTTCTCTCATCTTTAGGGTTTTCCAAAAGTGACAAAAGTGATGCTCCTTTAGGGTTTCTTCATTAACCCTTTTATAAGTTTTTCTAATTTGGGCAACCCTAGGGCTTTTTTCGAGTTTGAAAGGTCTGAAAAGTCCCTAAAAAACTTAAGTCAGAAAGGTTGTCTGAGTGTTCTGTCACGCGGGCCATCATCGTGACCCTTGAATGAGCCTTCTATCATGATCGTGGCTTCTAAGGCACGATCATGGCTCCTCCCTGATGTTTCTATCTGATTGTGGCTTCTGAGGCACGATCATGGCTCCTCAGTTGTTCTATATTTTCCCTAAAACACTAGCAAACACATCAAGGTACCTCCAAAACATAAAATTGAAGCTCAAAAGTGTTCTATAACCCTCAAAATACTCAAAACAAAAATATCTAACTAAATAATCGAAACCTAACCTAAACATGCATTAATAATTCAATTTAACTACTAAACACGTACTAAACTACCCACTAAAGCATTATATAGTCTACGACTATCAATTGGTGTACTTGTTAGTGCCAATCTAATAAGACCAAAGTAGCTAAATAATCTTGCTAGCTAATTGTAAAACTATCACCTCTGTATGCAAAACAATGGCTCAAGGTATTTGAAACCAAGTAAGGGTCCTCGCGAGCAACCAGTCACAAACCTAGAAGATTTTTGTGGTCAATTCATATTGAACATGCATTTGCACTCGAACTAAAAGTTGATAACCATTGTAACAGAATAGTCAACCTCTCAAAAAATAGAAAAAAAATAGAATTTATTGGGGAAGAGGAAACTCACTTCAAAAATTTCTTTTCATTTTCCATTGAAAAAAATTTGAGAACTTCCCAAAACGTCTTAATAAGATAATGCTCCAGTTAACAAATGGCAATTACAACTCAGACAAATATGTCATCCAATATAAAGGGAGGCCAAACAATGGCCAAATTTGGTAGCAAGAACTAAAACTCTAATAATTTTCCAGAAGAACATAAAACAGAGATTCCTTTTTAATTAAAATGGATGCTACTGGGAATGTTGAATTGGGAGAAAATCAATCAGTAGATGTTCCAAATCATTTTTTCATTAGAAAGGTAAAGAAAATACTATGAGAGAGAAAATATCAAAGAGAACAAAATATGGAGAACAAATGACAATTATGGAATCAATAAAAACTCATCTCTTAAGTAATTATAGTAATAACAAGAAAACCTGGAAGATTGAAGTGGTAACTTGTTGGATTTCCCGACATATTTTCTAAGAAGTTTGTGTTTCAAAATCTAGGATTTTCTTTGTCCACCTTTAGTTTCTATAATATTTAATAGTAATACAAAGTTTTAATTACGAGAAAATAATAACAAAATATAATTTCTTAAACCGTTGCATCATCTACATTTGAAGCCACCACTGGAAGTCCATGATTCACAGCTCTCCCACTGAAGTATTGAATCAAAACAATGTCAAAAAATAAAAAGAAATAACTTACCCTATGGTAACCACCAGTTTAGTTAGTATGGGTATGAAGATCATCAATATCCAAGCTGTCAACTGAATCTGAGATTAGGAGCTGTAACCACAAAAATATAGGTGAAATAGGGAAGTACATTGTTGGAATAAACATACTCTTCCATTTTTCTTCTTCTTTTCCAGTCAAGTTTGGGGAGATGCTCTAAACATCCAACAAATGAAAGTTCACAAACTGCCAATGTCACTGATCAATGGAATTCCATTAGTCACTGTTCATGAATGTGATTTCTTATCTAAAATCTAATTATTGTCCAACGTGTCTTTTTATATATGTTCAAAGAAGAAATAACCATTTCATTCACATATCGAGTTATAATTAAAAATTGGGTGAACATACCGGAAGTTCGTGCTCATTAAACATATCTATTGAATCTTTCTATATAAGTTGTTGAAACCCCCTCAAGAAATGAGAATTTTGTTGACATATCAGTAAGTAAGAGTGATTCACACCACAAAATCATTACAGTATGACAGAACATTTGGAAAAAAGATGATTTCAAAATCAACTGTTGGAATAGTATAAAGTGAAATAAAAAATACTTGAAAATTTAATCGATGATTAGATACAAGATGGATAAATGTAATGACATTGTCATTAGTGACTAAAGCGTTTCTACCACCAAGAAGCAACTCTTCTTCTGTTTGCTCTCCATAATCGTTATTCACAATTACAAAGTAGAGCTCTAATTGAAATATCACCTTAATGATGTTGTAAATAGCACAAGTTTGAGCAATCAAAAGATAAATAAGCTACAAGGAAAGAAAGCCACTCCAAATAGTAAAACCATCTCCAACAACATCCACATCCAAAAGTACCAAGTTGCCTACTCAGATAGACTGAACAGTAAAACCACCTCCTCAAACTGTTGTTCATTATCAGTTTTAAGTAAAACTAGAGCTTATTATTGCATGTTTGAGTTGGAAAAATCAAAGCTTACACTTGAGTAAGTCAAACAATCTGAAATTAATCACATACCATGCCAAATTCAGTTATAACTAGACTGCAACACATTTGTTATAGTAGAGCATTTGCTAGCATTTGATTTATGACTAATGAAACAATCAACACTGGAATATATGGTAAGAATTATGTAGCATGATAAACATCTCCAGTAATAATTCACCTTTTCATAGTAAAAGAAGGATAAGAACATAATAAAACCAAAGCCACATATAAACCTGACAACGCATCATAACGCTAGTTAAAATAAAAACTAGACTACTACTATAGCAATGGTGAGTCTAGGTCGATCCCACAGAGAGTGTGTGTAAAGTTATTGAAATGAAATTAATCGGTATTTAGGTTTAGGGGGTTTTGGAAATAAGAAAATAAAATGAAACTAGACTAGTAAAAACAAATTAAAGAAAACATGTGAAAAATGATAAGAGTAGGAATTCGGTAGGGACCCGATTCTTTGGTTTAATCTCGACCTACACCCTAATTAAACATATCTCATTAATTTGTTGTCCTCAAACCTCTCTTAACAACTATTAATTGTGGGTTAATAATTAACTCAAGTTTTCTCTTAGGTAGTGCTTAATCAAGATACGATCGTTAATTAAACCTAATTACCAAATAACCTAAGATATGATCTCAAGATTTAATTGGGTAGTAGCATTAAGAAATAGGACAACCGATTAATCAAGGCAATAACCACATACAATGCTTCATTTAACCTAAGTTATGTTATCTCTAATGATTACGAATCATTATTCGCTACACATGAATTTCAAGATAACAATTACAAATATATTGAAATTCTAGCAATGGGTTTGCAAATAAACGATTCAATGAATGCATTAAAATCATCTTTTCACAGTGCCCAATGGGTTCATAAATAAATAACCGCACAATAATGAGAATACGATTGTCCATACACAAAACCCAAATCAATTAATATAGGATAACACAATCAATTTCTAAAGAGAGAAAGAATCAACAAAAACTATGAAATACACTTAACCCAGGTCGTCGGTGTCGATGCTACCTCCAAACTTATGTCGAGACGTCTAGCTCTTCATGGGTCTCTCCCAAAATAATGCTTCAGCCCCCATTGAATATTGTCCCACTGAAGACTCCCTATAGCGCCTCCCTTCTTTCTGTCTTCTTCTTTTCTAACCTACGCTACTTTCTCCTTTTATTTAATTTGTGGTCCATCGCCACTGTTCACTTTCTTAAAACCCTCATTTCTCTACTTTTTATCCTTATTTCCTAATGTTGGCCCAATGTCTACATTTTTGTTGCTTTCCAAACATCTGCGTTTCATCTATTTTGGCTTCCCATTTGCGCTGCATTTTTCTCCTTCTCAACTACTGGCACTTTTTTCATGCTTCTGCTGTCGTTTCCTGCTTTGCCTCACAGCTGGTTAGACTGCCGCTTTGGTCCAGCTGTTGCATGCAATGTACACACTGCTTGCATGTTTTTCTTCATCTGCTGCAGTGCCATTTTGCGTGGACTGTTGCTTGTCATGGGCTGCTAGAGTTTTAATCATCTCCACATAATTAACACAATTACATCAGTCCATTAAGCTTAAAAAAATAGTTCAACTTAGGCCAATTTTACAGTAAAATTTTGAATAAATAATTTTGGGTTTTAACTAATAAAATATGAATAATCATGCCTAAATGTGTAATAAAAATAACTAAATGGACTAAGTTTAGGAGGATAAAAGATGTAATATTTACACTTATCAAATTCTCCCACACATAGCTTTTGATCATCCTCGAGTAAAACATCAAAATTAAGCTCTTAGACCCAAAAATATTTACTCAATTTTCATATTTTCCAAGAATAGATAATCATAAGCCAAGATGAATGACTTTCAAAAATCATAGCAAGAACTCAACATTCCAAGCTTTTACTCATGGTCAATCAACATTCAATACCTTTAAAAACTGAGCAATTTAATGGTAGACTTGGAAAATGTGTTTAACTAAGATATGTTTATGGGTACACTCAAATACCATTCACAATCAAGACATTTCTATCATTTCATTTCTCTTCCGCTAATGTTCACCTAAAAAATCATGGATCAAACGATTTTTCAAGGTTGTAATATGGGCAAAACTAAGGTGAGATGTATTTGGGTCAAGTAATGTTGATTGCAAAAACAAATTACTTATTTTATGCTAAAAATCGCAAGCATAAGGGTCATTACTTGTAGTAAAAAGCAGATATCATCCCATAGAGGTTGTGCTTAGGCACCACTTAGTTCAAATTGTGCTTTATTTAAGACTCATATTCGAATATTAAACTAAATAGTAAACTAAATTAAACAAACTAGCAATGAACAAATAATGTAATAATGGAAATCTGTCAAGAGAATTAATCAAGTTATGAAAGAGGGGATTTTACCTATCATTAATGCTAATCTAGCCATTTTTACACTTATGGGGTATCGGTTCTAAACGATCGTAGGGTTGATTACTCTCTCTTGATTTATAACCATTCCCTAAATGGTAAACCCTATTCGAATTATAGACTTGCAATATCTCAATTCACAAATTTCCCACAATTCTAATTAGTTATAAAGCTCTCTAATAAACAATCGGATCTCGTATGGGATCTCTCTCCATGAATTACCAACTAGATTAATTAAGTGGTCAATTAGATCGCCTACTCTCGTTAATCCAATATAATCATTTTTATCTGGTTAGTTACCGAAACATACAAATACATTAATCAATTGTAACACCCAAATCAAGTAAACACAATTCAACTAGATTAACATTAAATATAAGCAAAATCCTGAAGGAAAAGATATAACATCATTAATAACTCAAAATCCATAACCATACAACCCATCTCAATCTTACACATTAAATGAACAAAAAGGTAAATGGGGAGGAAATGAAACTTAGGTTGGATGATTCAGGTAAGCAACGGTATCGAGAGATCACCTATTCCAGGAAGCTTTAGCGTCGGAACCCTCTTGTTCTTCCTCTTCTTCTTTTCTCTCTCTTTTAGGTTTCCAAATATAGGCTGAATGTAGACTCCTCTCTAAGGTTACATCATAATTCTTTTATATTCTTTTCCAATTAAGGTAACCCCTAATGTATTTCTGAGGTCTGAAATGTCACTTGAAAACTTGAATCCGAAAGTGACTCAGCATCTGTCTATGCACAAGCTATCTATTCTCTCTCATAATCGTGGTAGATTCCCCATAATTATGGTTTTGTGCTCGAGCTTCTGTCACGATCGTCGACCTGTGTTGGTGCTTCTGTCACGATCATGGCCTACCTGCCATGATTGTGGGACTATGTTTTAGTTTAGGTCTCCTCCGAAACTCTTCCAAATGCCTTAAAACACTAACAAACTTATCACGACACCCCATATATATAAATTTGAAGCTCAAAAATATGTTATCACCTAAAGAACAATAAAAAGATAAATATTTATGAACTAACACAATTCTTAACCTAAACACCCGCTAAACAATCAAATTAACCATTAAACGCATATCAAATTACCTATAAAAATTCAATGCAATCTGCACCTTTCAACATCCCCACACTTAAACTTTTGCTTGACCTCAAGTAAGGATCAAATACAACCAATAAAATTCTATCAATTCATTTTCACAAAGATTAAAGCATGCAATCCCTCAAACTTCGACCAACTCAAGTGTAAAGCTACTACACTCATCATGATTAATTTTCATTGGTGCAAATAAGCAAACTCAACTCATGAAACCATCACTCAAAGATAAGTATAAATTCAAACCGAACATTCCTTACTAATTTAACTCATTTATCTCAAGTGTTTGAGGGTTAGTGTTTCGCTCAACCTTCCTATAGGAAACCACACTATCATAGGCTTGCTAATACACCAATTCTCCTCCACAATGATTACATACTAAGATAAATCAAAAGGACTTTGTTTTAGGTTGTAATGTAGCTCGGTTTAAGGTGGGATAAATAGGTTTTAGGGGTTTATCACAAGCATTTATAAACTACTAAGTGTACGAGATGACAAAGAAAAACTTCTAAGATATGCAAATGGATAAGACTACTTCTCTACACTTATTGAAGCTACTACATGTTATTCCTTTTTCTTTTCTTTTCACTTTTTTTGTTTGATTTTTTAACGCAATAAAGAAACAATGAACAGAAAACAACAACTATATGCAATGTTCTCTTAACTTGTGATTCCATTAGTCAATGAACACTCTCCATCCTATGATGGTCCTAGTTGTTGGGTCCCGTTCCCGAGGCCCGACCTTGGTGCCGAACCCCATTCCCGGAACCCAACGTTCCGAAGCGCAAACGAAAACGCTAAGCGGGTGACCTCAATAGGGTTATCCCAACGAACCCTAAAGGGGTACTAAAACATCCTAGAAAAGACCCCACGGCGGAAATCGGTTTAGAAAACAGTCAAAAACACAAAGTGGAAAAACTGGCCAGAGTGTGTCCGTTAAACGGACTCACATGTCCGTTAAACGGACACAATACGGCTAAAAATCCCAATTTCACCCGAGAGTGTCCGTTAAACGGACGCACCTGTCCGTTAAACGGACACAAGGTGAACAATATGCCATTTTCACCCGAAAAGGTCCGTTAGACGGACACACCTGTCCGTTAAACAGACATGGGTTGGCAGGGAAGTCCGTTAAACGGACGCCGATGTCCGCTGAACAGACACGAAATATCAAAGGGACCAATCTCTCCCGAATGTGTCCGTTAAACGGACACACATGTCCGTTAAACGGACATGCCAGGTAAGGCATGTCAATTTGACCCGAAAAGGTCCGTTAAACGGACACACATGTCCGTTAAACGGACACAGACTGGACAAAGGTGCCAAATCCACCCGAATGTGTCCGTTAAACGGACACAGACTGGACAAAGAAATTTCCAGCTTTTTGTCCAAGCCTCTAAAACCTACCAACCATCAATCAAACTCCTAACAACATCAAAACAACCCAAGGACTCAAAAACCAATCTAACAATATGACAA